>BGZK01002075.1:0-81438 GCA_005406025.1 Eumeta japonica
TTATTGCAATTGAATATATGAATGATAATGAAAACGAAAACGAAATTGCGTTAAATAAAATTATTTTATGAAAACACTGAAACGTATAAAATTGGAAAAGCTGTCGGAAATGATAGGGTTTCGCCGGAAATGCTGAGATACGGGAGACGTGCAGTGGCGACCCTGCGGTATCAGTTGTTTAATATATGCTGGAAAAGTCATGGAGTATTTAATAACTTGTAAAAATTCATCATTCTAACGCTATATAAAGAAAAAGGCTCACAGAATTCTCGCACAAATTAACGCCCTATAAGCTTTCACAGCATCTTTGGAAAACTATGTGCAAAAATAATTACTGAAAGGGTTTCCAATGAGACGCAAAATAAATCTGTTATATACAAGCGTAATTCTGGAAAGGAATGGGATGTATGCACCAAGCTTGTTTTTCTCTACGAGAAATTAAAGAAATGTTTTTGAACAAGGGCGAAAGGTCTGCTGTACTTTAGTAGATCTGAAATTTAGTAAAAAGGAATGGACCTATGAATACCGTTATCGATGCGTACTCTGAGTAGAGAATTGACATAGGCACGGTAATTTTTATCAGAGGCTCCAATGTCTGCGTCAGAATAAGTGAGATAATGACTGGTTTCGTATACGCAGGGTTGTCAGATGGGGCTGGGCTGTCATATGTAGCTTCTTCATGATTATTCAAGCTATTCATTTATAACTATCTGTGTGATTTGAAAGAGTATGAGTGTGAGCTAAGAATAAATGAGTTGTGTTTCCAATGTCGCCTATACGCCAACGACCAAGTAAAGTGAATGAATCTGTTAAGAAAAGATATATGACACTAATTGTCAACAAGACTAAGGTCATGAAGTTGGAAGCGAAAAGACAACTAAATAAAATATATGTAGAAGGTGAAAGTATCGAACAAATTAAAGAATATACCTGGGTAGTGAGTTTACAAATGACGGTAAACATGATAGAGATATAGAAAAGAATATGGATGCTGGAAATCAAGTGAATACAGCCTTGCTTGCTATTATGAGTGCAAGTTTCTCAGAATAAGCACTTTAGGTATCCATAATGGAATCATGATTTCTACTCTTATGTATGGTACTCAAAAATTTGCTATGAGAAAAAAAATAAAAGTAAAATCAATTTTGTGAAAATGCGATCTATGGCATCATATGTGTGGAGTGTCTATGAAAGATAGATGTAGAAACAGTGATGTCAAAGAACGATGTGGTTTGAAAGAAGATGTAGTAACTAGAGTATAAAAAGGTAGGTGCGATGATTTAGCTATCGCTTCGGAACATTCTATGCAGATAAATTTGGTGGCATATTAAAAAAGAGGCAAATTTTAAGCACTCAAAGCCGACGAGCTTTTATAAAAAGATTGATGGATGTCATTAAATCAAAAGATATATGTAAAGGTCGTACCATGTGGAAATTTATAATCTCTACCTACCTTTCTGCAAAATGAGCGTGAGTTTATGTTATCATTAACCTTGAATTGACGCTGCAGCATCACTTGAAATTTACAGGATATAACTTAGTGCAGGAATATTGTGTTTTTAAGCTCATTAGAATGGTCTAAATTAATACATTATAAGTAGATGAGGTTTAGAGTCAGATAATAATGGAATACGAAATGGAAATGAGAATACATTAGTGAAGGATTATAATCTAATTTCATCCGTAATTTTGGTATAAATAGTACCGTTTGTGACTATGTATTGTATTTGTGAATAAATGAACGGGATTTGACATAGCATGGCGTTGAATATAATAAGGTACGTTTCAGTAGATACGGTACAGAGTACATACTAGGAAAGTGAGAAATGTTTAAAAGAAATTAATTAAATTGATTATTATATGATTTGGTAGAATGGAATTGGGTAATCAATACGGTATGGATGGGATGGTATGGTAAGTTACAGACTACAAAAAAAAAAACAGTGGTTAAATACGATGACAGTGTTTAGTACGTTTTAACTCTTATTACTCTATTAAATTAGAATTGTACAATATTCTAAATATAAAAATATTTTTAAAGTGCTACTACTACACTCAGTACAATATTAAAATATTGCAATTCTGCTTCTCAGTCTTTCCAATTCTACTAAAGCCAATCTGTTATGAGGATTATTAAGTAACTCTCTTTCGTTGAGTTCCTAATAGCAACATCCTACAAGCTTAGTCTTTAGCATTAGCACTTTTGCTTATCTAATTTTTGTTTAAATAATTCTCCGGTGCTCTCTTGTAATTTGGAAACAATTATCGAACGTAATGTGCCCACAAGTAATACTTATAAAATAGTAATGCAAGTGGGAATTACAGTTTAAATTAAAAATGTGAAAAATCCCAGACGCAAGCAAAACATCGAAAAATAAAAAATAATATACCGGATGGAATCGATCATACATGTTTCTGCAAATATTCATAGTCTTCTTCTTTTTGGGAGCAACTTTTCCAAAGTAACTACAACAAATATATATCATTCAATATATTCTAACAAATAATATATAGTACTATAGACACAACCTTGTTTTAATGCTTGTTTATTTTTGAACAATGGGCTCAAAAGTTGTAAAAAGTTTAAGAAATGGTCTGCAGGGTTGACCGTCTTTTAAATTACAAACTCAAAAACTAATAGACCATATTAATAACTGTGTAAGTTCAAAGACACATCAATAAATATCATAGCAGCGAGTTTTAGGAATGATCTGCACAGGGTCAACCGTTTCTCAAATATTTTGTTGTTTTTAAATTAATTATATAGGTACGGAATATTATTTATGTATGCCTTTTAAGTATTTTCCTGATTTCATATCAAACTTTTACATACAAATCAAACAAATGTACGTCGAAAATAAATGAGAAATATCATAAGTATTTATTAAAAATAACGATACGTAATCGACGATATTATTAATTTTAAAATCAATCCTATGGAAAGAAAGTTGGATTAGGAACATGCGTAAAAAACTATCAATATTTTAAATTGTATAATTCGAGAGTTGTAGGAGGTTCGAGCGAGGTCGTCGAGTTGACTCGTCTGTCGGCGGCGGCGCGGGTGGCGGGGCTGCGGTGCTGTATTAAAAGGCGAGCGCTCGACGCCCGCCGCGGCGTCATCGGCGATGTGTTGGATGTCGCCTCTCTCGATTAATTTTCCGCTTAACTTTATTCGGTATAACTAAAAAGATGTCGGTGTGGTGCTTAATACTTCTAACGGCGAACATGTGTATGTGTGCTTTCGCGGACGTGGGTGCGATACCGTTGCGGGTGGACGGCGGCGGCTTCGATGAGGGTCAGGTGTCGCCGCGCCGTGAGCGCCTTGTACAACTTTTGGCGGGTACGTTGTAAAAGCTATTGCGTTACGTAAGTTGGTACAGATCGTGATGCGTGTTGTGTCGTCAGAACTGATCGAGAGGCACGGCCCGCTGGGACTGTGGACGCATCCAGACGAAGGCTTTCAAGTGGCCTCCGGCGGCGGCGAGAGAGGATCGTCGAGCTCGTGGCTCGGCGGGGACGGCGGTCGAGGCGGCGGCGACGTCTACGGCAGAGCGAACGCTCCGACGAATAGAGGCGTTTCCAGTGCATCAGTGAGCGGTAGACCGGCGCATAGACCTCGAATTGATTATGATGCGAGTGATTTTTATGATAGGAGCGACGAGAGACCCGCGACCGAGTATCGCAGTCGGGGGGGCGCGGGGGCGAGGGAACCGAAGGGCAAGAAAACGTTATCACGTGAATATACAGAACCACAACCGCCTTCAAGTGAGTTACTTAAAAGATAGTTGTCATTGTAAATGTTGTTTTCATTTGTTTAAGAGCTTTTCAAACTGTTTTGTAAAATTTGAAGATATTGCACAGGAATATTGGAGTCTGTCGAATTCATTATATTTGAATCTAATGTATTTGAATGATTTCCTGACCTTGAATTGATCTGCATCAGTAATTTTACTATTCACATGCGTTGAAAAATGTCGCGTTATAAATTTAAGATGCAATTTTTTCTTATTATCATTATTTTTGTCGTGGCAAAACATAAACACATGAATTGGAAATATTCAAATAAAAATAATTTATGGCAGATGTTTTCTTAACGAATTTGTTGCTGTTTAAAATGCAGTTGAAACAAAAGTCGAATTATGACATTTATTCAGTTCTATTTATGTTTGTAAAGTTTTTAGATGTTTGTAATATATAATAATTAATATCATATGTTTATGATAATCACAGATTTTACAATTTCAACATACATTAATGATTTTACTATGCTTACAGCACTATTTCAAAATATACCATGTAACATTTTTTGTTATGTTAGTAGTGAAAGTTACTGGATCTACACCTTCTAAAGTGCAAAAACATTATCCCTCTTAAGCAGATTTAAGTTATCGTTTTAGCTATTGATATTTCGCTTTTAAATTGCAATTAAAACCAATTTTCGTCTTTCAAAACTAATAGACTGATATATATCTGAAACTGTCGCAAATGAATAGACGTAAAGACATGAAATTATATTCCATAATAAATTAACGGATTTTTGTTTAAATACTATATGGACTAATAAACTGAAGGATAATTTGAATTAAAACATTTATAAAATCAATATCCATTAATTTAAGCTTTAAATAATGTTTTAATATAATGCAAAATGAATTTAAATAAATAGTTTGCAATGAAATATATATAATAATTCATGTTTTAAACATGTTAATTGGTCATCACTGAATAAGTCAATGAAATCTTTTTTTTGATGTTTTGAACCTTTTTTTATTTGCTCCCACTGAAGCTTTTAAGCTGTACTATAATTTAATAGACTTTTTTATGTGTTTTAAAAAAATACGTAACAATTTTGTTTTAGAACGGGTAATATATAAAGAATGTACAAAATAAAAAGCTGTAGTCATGAACTTGTGTAGGTCGTGGCTCAAACGTTCCGTCACGAGGAGATGGCGGCGACAGAGGTGATGGCCATGGCAGACCTATTACCATCAACCGTGACCGTTATCGCGACAGCTACAGCAGAGACAACTACAATCGACCCGGTGGAGGTGCAAGAAGTGGCAACGTATTTGGACCAAGACGAGAGGGGATAGCCAAAGGCCATGCCTCACCTCAACCTGGAGAAGGTCTGTCTGAGCACTGAATGTTTCTTCGTACTAACGAGATATAATTTATAAAAAATGTATTATTTATTTTCAAATTTTCTTCTACAAGGTGATGGTAGCATCAGACGTTATAGCTATGGCGGACACATTACCATCGGCAGTGACCGTTATCGCGATAGCTACAGCAGAGACAACTACAATCGACCCGGTGGAGGTGCAAGAAGTGGCAACGTATTTGATCCGAGACGAGAGGGGATAGCCAAAGGCGATACCTCATTTCAACCTGGAGAAGGTCTGTGTGATCTGAAGCAAATATTTCTACATAATAATGTGAAATTATTTATATAAAGTGGGTTATTTATGTTAAATATTAATAATGGTAATATACATTTGATCAAAAATACACTTTTGAGATAGTGAGCAATTTTTTAGGGACTTTCTTCATATAATGTTCTACTGTCATACAGCCTTTGGTGAGTTTTTGCCATCATAAACTCAACAAAAATTCCTTTTAAAGTTAATGAAATGATATTCAAAAAATATTTTGTTATTCCATTCATAACCAACTAAAGAACTTTAAAAATGACTTTTTGGATTTTAAGTATTGCAATGAAATTAAGAGCGCTGTTTCTTTCTCAAACAGATTGCGATGAGGATGAAGACATAGATACTTCTGATGAAGATAGCTTAGTTAATGATCAAAGAAGTTCATTCAAATCGTCAAATGTATACCTAGGTCCTGTACCACGGACCAGCAGACCTAAATCGTCAAGACTTAATAGGCCCTCTGGAAGTAAGAATGAAAAATAATAATGTTACGTTATTTATGAGGTTCGATTCGATAGAATTTATTTTAAAACAGATTATAATGAAGTAGCCATTAAGCAGTACGAAAACTAGAATACATGTTTCGTAACATAGAATACTATATATAATGCATTCCATATTCCAAATGCATGTTACCAGCCACACAATAAAACACTAGTTAAATAGTTCATATTACGATAATTTATTATTTCACTTAAAATGTTAATCATAATGGTGAATGTTAATTGTTTTTCTATTAAATGTGACTATTAAAAAATCACGTACCTAAAAGTATGAAACAAGAAAATAATCTCGTCTGAAATTATTCGATACAAAATATTACGAGTACAAAATTTTCAATATTTATTGTCTATGAAATAAAGTATTTACACTTAATATATTGTAATATATTTAATAAATATACGTCGTGATGTTTAGAGGATAGCTGTGGTCGTATGCCACCTCATATATAAATACTGGGTGTAAAATAGGGGCATTTCTTTTTTATAATAAACAAAAATTTTAACGAAACAGAAACTGACAAAAAAAAACTATTACAAAACAAATTAATGTGCACTAAAAAGTCAAAAAGTAATTGCTTATTTTTCTCCAACTTAATAATTAAATTAATTTTTCTACTCATCAATGTTAGCCGGTGTCGATGTCTTTTGCTAGGCATATTGTAGTGTTTCCTTGGCTGACACAGACTCCAAAAATTATAATAATTGTAAGTACATTATAATATCGTAATAATTTGACTGATTTTTAAGTATTTTTCATTTCACTTTATTTAGGAGAATTCAAACAAATATTTTGATCATTGTTTGTTATTTAAAGGTATGTGTTGAGTTATATTTGAAGTGGGTAGGTACCTATCTACCTTCTTGCGTGGTAAACACATAGATCGTACCTACATATTGATGAGTAGAAAAAGTAAGTTGATTATTAAGTTGTAGAAGAATACGCAATTATTTTTTACGTTTTAAGTGCATATTAATTTGTTCTCGAATAGTTTTTTTGAAGTCGATTCTTTTTTATTAAATTTTTTGTTTATTTTTTTATTTTTAGCGAATTTGAAGTACACTAACTAAATTGTTTGAATATGGGTAGACCTACTAAACGTGCTGCTCATAGATCGCACCCTTACTGTAAGCCGTTAAAGAGTTCCATTAATCTTCATATTCGACTACGACAATTACTTGACCATAACGACGTTACGGTAGATGACTCAAATATCCGGATAGCTTATAAAAGATTCGGTCGTGTATTGTTAGTTTGCTCCTAATAATTGAAGTGTTTCGTTACTTTGTCATGGATCTCAATCAGAACCTAACCAAATTCTTATCAAACTACCCTTGAAGTACATCCTTTCCAATAAAAAAAGAATTATCTAAATCGGTTTGGCGTGATATTGAGTTATTCATCCATTTGTCGCACACATACTTAATGCAAATTTAAGAATTATATGATTTTCTCATGGATGCCATTGTCAGAACTGAACCAAATTGAAATGAAAGTACACGGGAAGGACCAGCTTTCAAATAAAAAAAGAATTATCAAAATCGGGCAATCCAGTCGAAAGTTCTGAAGTAAGAAACATAAAAAAAATACTTGTCGAATTGAAAACCTCATTCTTTTTAATGTAAAAGACGATAAAAATAATTGTGGAAACCCTATTTGAATTGGTTCTTCAATGACTAAGATATAATTTTTTCTGCTTCGAAATTAGAATGTAGTGTAGCATTATAATAAACAAAAAACATCGAGCATCGAATGCTTGCGGGAGTGTAGTTGACGGGCTAATGCGGTGGGGGGGCAGAATTATACCGCCCGTTCCCGCTTAACCCTCGAATCGCCTAGCGATCGCACCATTAGCGATTCGGTTATTCACGGGGGCCTTATTACGTAAAAGTAGAAATCGATTGGGATTCCGGAATCGATTTGCGAGTCAAAATTGTTGGGTATTAAAAAATGTTATTCTTATACGCAATTTTGAGCCACTTTAAAGCGTTAGATTAAATTAAAACTTTGCATACTTATCAAGGACCGATGACTGTACAATAATATGGTACAATTGAACTGATTTGATGAAGGAGCCAGAACGTAGGCACAGGAACTCTGTAACGGAATAACATATCCTAGTCGTATTTGAGCTTGTTAGAGTTCTCTTGAGATGTACTCTCCACCATGAGTGATTTTCAGGGTTTGATGATGGAGCTGGAAGGTAAGCACTTGTACTCCGTAGTAGAACAACGTAAGCTAGTCGTATGTGTTCTTAATAGAATTTTTTAAGTGGACTTTGGCGATAATTGGCTTTCAGGGTCTGATGATGGAGTTTCCCAAACTTCCAGCTCCGTTATCAGACCCTGAAAGCCAATCATGGTCAAAGTGTATTTCAGGAGAATATCAACAAGTCCAAACACGGCTAGTCGCGTTGTTCCATTATGGAGTACTAGCGTCTACCTTCCGGTTCCATCATCAAACCTTGGAAACCATTCACGGCTAAAGTGCATTCCAAGACAATTCCAACAACCGTGAACACCGCTTGGATACGTTGTTCTTTTATAGAGTACTAGTGCCTACTTTCCAGCTGCATCATCAGACCCTGAAAATCGTTCATGGTCAAAGTACATCTCAAGACGATTTCTACAAGACCAAACACGGCTAGGATACGTTGTTTCATTATGGAGTTCCTGTGTTTACTTTATGGCTCCATCATCAGACCCTGAAAGTCAATTATGGTCAAAGTTCATTTAAAAAATTTCATTAAGCCCAAATAAGGCTAGACTACGTTGTTCTGTTATGGAGTGCTAGTGCTTACCTTCCGTCTCCATCATCGGATCCTGAAAATCACTCATGGTGAGAGTACATCTCAAGACAACTCTGACAAGCTCAAACACAACTAGAATATGTTATTCCATTATGGAATTCCTGTGCCTACTGTCTGGCTCCATCATCAGATCAGTCCAATTATAACATATTATTGTAATGTAATGTATCTAACGATTTACATAAAAAAAATAATTATTCCTTTTCTACGAAATACGAATGACGGAAAATCGATTGTAAATTGCTTGAGAATCCCTATAGACCAATCTCTAACGGCTTTTGAATTCAAATATGCGCTCAAATTCCATTTTGATAATATAGTGATTTCATTGTAAAGGCAACACTGTTTAGAGAAAGACAATTGGCATTTCGAAATATCAACTTGGGAATTACTAAAATAATTTTAAAATCATGAGAAATGAGAAATCGATTTCTTTTAAATAATAAGGCCGCCGGTTCGAGCGAAAAGACGAAATGAGAGAGGGGAATGGCAATGACATTGAAAATATCTACATATTTTTATTTTCACTCTAGTAGCTTAGTGACCATGACCTCGTAACCTACATTTTTTTGTTACTGTGACAAAGTTCATTGTACTATTTATGAATATTGATTATTAGTGTGCTTAATTTACATTATTAAGTTTTATAGTAATTAATGTTTTTATTTATTTGTGTTGTTTCCGTAAACAAAAAAGAGTTTAGCTGGTTAGATATTCGCGAAATATGAGGAGAGTTATAATACAAACGATTACGTACGCAAACTGTAATTTATTAGGAGATTCACAAGGTAATACAAGTGCTTTTGCAACGTACGTCCACGTTGTCGAAAATTTGCCAGGCAACGCTCGGACCATAATCAACACTGTACAACGTAAGCGCGATGGATATTGTTTTGCCGATACAGATCGACGAAAGTATACCATACCGAGTGTCTATTGTTGTAATGTTAAACACTGAGGCAAGAGCCAAAACTAAGCACGCGAAGTTACGTAAGGTAACATCAGTGTGCATCGTATGTATATTCAAAAAAGTAGATAAGCAGTATTTCTATAAATACTTAAATGTGAAGTGAGGGTCAATTAATTTTTTTGCATTAAATTGCATTGTACAGGAGAGACAAGATGTTTTCATCATTATTTAGTCATAGGTAAGTCCATCTATCAAGTTTATAAGCCGTAAAAAAATGCTTGATTTTTCACTAGTATAAAATAATTTTTAATATGTTCCTAACTACATATACGTCTCTAATTTTGAATTAATGCTGGATCTTATTTTACATCCAGTATATATGGTCGTATGGCGCCCTCCAGATGTGTAGCATGACGCGCTTTTCCTTAAAGCTTATGATCGTTTAATACTGTTAAAATTTATTGTTTTGTTAGGGTAGGTGGCGTACATTCACAGCTATTCTCTGAACATTACTATTAAAATAAATTACTTGTAATTTTTTTGTTTAATAATCAATAAAGATTGAATAGTTTGCACATAAAAATTTCATATGAGATTACTTTCTTGTTTTATACTGTAACGGCGATTTTAGTACTGCCGCGTAAGTCCGCATTTCGGATTTTCTTCACAGTCGCCTCAGAGTACTGATTCTTGCAGTGTATGGGCAAAATGATGGACAACGTTTCGATGTTCAGACTTTATTGCAGCACAAGCTTCACAAGTGGCGGCCGGAGTGCAACTGCGACGGATGCGCCAATTCCTCTGCAATTTATAGATGTCGTATCTACCTGCACATACGAGCTGCATACATAACAATCAAGGGGGCGTGGCTATACACTTCGCATAATTCACGTATGAATGCCAAATGCACTCAGTATACAGATTCGCGGTTGTACTGTATAGACCGCCGCGGTTTTCGACCTCTCATTGATCTTCCCCTGGTTAAGGCATAATTTTATATGCAACTCGTATGCGCATCACAATAATTCATATTCATGATTAAATACGACAAAACAAAATAAAACAAGCAAGACAAAGAAAATACAATAAATAGGCAAAATAGACAAATATTACATAAGAGACAATTCCTAATAACTAATCCCTACCCGGATAATAAAATGACAACTATTTAAATTATTTAATTAACACGTACACAAAATACAATTAAACACCAAGAATTCTTAACCTAAGTCCGTCCGTAAACCAAAATAACACACATTTATTTATACATTGTCCAATTTAACACTGAGAGCGCGGCTGTTCGTAATATGTATGTTTTAGAGCGTGATTTTTTTAGTAGTCGCATTTTATATTTACAACTTCATTTTTATGCGTTTTATTTCTTCAACTTAATTTTTATTACAATTATTTTGGGGATATAATTCCGGGATAAAATATTTGCAGATGCGTTTTACGTTTTCTTTGCCCAAGTTTTATTGTATATGTACATATGATATATATGAAACTTATACATAGGCTTACGTTTCGAAATTGAAAGACTTCCTAACCGTTCCAATCCCTCAAGAAATCGTGAGTCATGAGTACTTTTCAACAATTTATTTTGATCGAGGAACAAATGTAATCCATCTGTTGAATTCAATGGATAGACATAATTACAAGTTTTAATTCAATTTCTGTCATTATCATTGTCAGAAGTTGAATTATAACTTGTAATTATGTTGATCCGTTTATTTTTAATTTAATAATTTTATTATATATTACTACGTTTTATATGTATTCTAAAGTAATAATTTCTAATCAGTTGTTTGATGATCATATTATAAACAAAGTTTATATAATTGCTTTTGAATATTGTTTACTAAATCATTTTAAAGGGTCACTATAGTTAACAAAATATTTATTATACTATGAATTAAAGATTAAATTATTTACAATCCGATTGGATACGAGAAATGAACACTAAACTACAACTATTGTATTCATCTATAAGTAATAGAAAGGAATGATATAAAAATGAAAACAAACACAATTAATCAATTTAATTTACTACAAAATATATTTATTAATACAGTATACCTATTTAATAAATGTCTATTATGTCACTATAAAGTTGTTGACCAATTTTTTTTTAATTTTAAAGTAGAATGGAAAACGAAAGCAAATACAATATTTTGTTCGTATAAACTCAATATAAACAAATTAAATGCAGACTATCAACTCAAAATATGAAAACGAAGATATTAAGTGTACTCGTAACAAGAACACTTTGATATAGGCGGTTGTTCCCGGCTTTACCGGGTAACAACGACGTGACCGGTATTTTCTATCGCAATAAACACACATGAGTTTTACCCAATAATATTACTGTTATCGCCTTCAACCGCGTGAAGCTACTCCCAGCTTATGTCATTATTAATGCACACGTACATATAATTTTCACATTTGTTTCGTAAATCATAAAGAAATACGTATTTATTACATGTGTACTTTGGAGAGAAAATATGTTTGAATCGCACCTGAGGCATGATTTTAGAAATTATTCACAATTGTGAGTTGCATGCGAGGAAAGCCATGAGTAACAGCTAACTATATATATATGACGTGATTCTGACCTTTTTCCTTAACTTTGACAAATGATTCTACTCATGTTAACTATCAAAAGTTCATAAATAACTTATGTCTAAATATAAAGTTTTAATTTTATTAACTTTTCAAACGGTATAAGTCAATGTGTAGTGCGAAAGGTCCTTTACACAAAAGGCAACGTGATATCATCGTTCTCCCTGCACGGACTACGGTCCGCTGGAGGTCGTTACACGACAGAATCACAAGATAGAACAAGTCGAGCTTATTAAAATACTTGATACACGAACGAAAAATAAACACTTCATTATTGAAAATTTACAAAAATCTCAGTAATTAAGCATTTTTTGAATTAAATATTTTTTGAAAACCTTTGCTAGTTATCGTCAATAGATTCATTTACAGAAGTTGAAGACGTCAGGAGCACGTTGTACATATATTTTTAAATGAAGTAAAATCTTTTAATTGATTTCCAGTTCGATTTCATTCTATTTTTTTATTTCATGACTTTATGTTCTTTAGAGGACGCCATAGTTAATTTAATGTGACGTCACATTACCTATAACCAGCGATCGTTTAAAATTCTTCCAACAATACCTCATTTGCCAAATTATGATAAGTGGTTTACACGGTATGTGGGAATGGATAAACACATATATACCAGTCAAAATCATAACCCTCCTTTTTGCTCTTGATAGTCTGATAAAAATAGAAAATATCATTGTATCATATGACATTTAAAAAGTTGTTAGGACTTTACTTAATCTTCATCATATGTCTGCAAAATAATAATGATAAAGAACTGTACATAACAATAATATTTCTGTGTAAGTAATATTTAAAGAATGTACAAAATAAAAAGCTGTAGTCATGAACTTGTGTAGGTCGTGGCTCAAACGTTCCGTCCCGAGGAGATGGTAGTGACAGAGGGGATGGCCATGGCAGACCAATTACCATCGGCAGTGACCGTTATCGCGACAGCTACAGCAGAGACAATTACAATCGACCCGGCGGAGGTGCTAGAAGTGGCAACGTATTTGGCCCAAGACGAGAAGGGATAGCCAAAGGCCATGCCTCACTTCAACCTGGAGAAGGTCTGTCTGAGCACTGAATGTTTCTTCATAACAATGTGAAATCATTTGTGTAAATTGTGTTATTTATGTTCAATATTAATAATGGTAACACACAAAAAGACGCTTTTAAGATAGTGTGTAATTTTTTTAAGTTTTCTTCAAATAATGCGCTATGGTATTGCAAGAAATCAACGAAATATACAGATTGTGTATATGTACGTAATATAAACATATTGTTAAAAATATTGTTTTATATACATTCATTTTTATTAATGTTACGTTTGTGGCATTCATTAACAATTAAAGAAATTCGTAAAGATATTTTTGGGTTTTAAATATAGCAATGAAATTATACGTGTTGTTTTTTTTTTCTCAAACAGACTGTGACGAAGATGAAAGTGTAGATAGTATTGAGGAATATAGTCCAAGTATAACTCAGAGAGTTGAATCATCAAATCAATACCGAGGTTCAGCATCACGGCCGGACAGACCTAAGTCGTCGAAAGTTTATAAACCTTCCGGAGGTAAGAATAAGAAATCAACTGTGTTCTGTAAATGTTATGATGAAGCTTGTCCCAATTGTCTCTATTTTAAAACATATTATAATGAAGTGCACATTAATCAGTTAGAAAAATCGAACGCATGTTCAGTGCACATTTTCTTACATATATACATATTTACTTCATTCAGTTTTTGTTGTACCAACTATATAACAAAACACTAAGTAAATATACAATATTTTACTAACATATTATGACACATATCATTGATTGATGATAACATGGCATTTAACAGACTATCATTATATTAGTTTATCATTATTATATTATATTATAATAAACTAACGTCTCAATGTTATGTTATATTATAATAAGTGAAAGTATCATTTAAAGTATTTAGCTACTGGTTTACCTGATCGGGAAACGTAGATACTATCTGATTAGCGTTTGACTTACTTGTCACCTAGGTTGTTACATTTATATTTTCCTTAAACAAACAAAAAAAAAGTTTATGTAACTACAACCTTAACCAATCGTACTGAGATAATGTACCAATTAACAGCTCGCTCTGCCATCCCGTATCCGTCCATGTTCCTCGAGCCGCCGTTCAATCCGGCCAGCCCGTCGTCGACCGCGAACGCGGCTATCGGAACATCGATATATCTACCACCCTTGGACGCCAAAGGAAGCGAAGTGGTCGAGGTTCTTTTGAAAAATTGGCAGGAGGAAATACGCGAGAAGCGCGACAACGTGATGCGTGAAGTGGCACCGTCGAAAAATGAATACGATTCCTATAGTTATTCGGATTACGACGAGGGTCCATCAGAGGTCGTTCCGGAGACGCCGCTTTGGCGCGGTTCCTACAAATTACGCGGCGCGCTTTCTGCTCCGCTCGCGGGATATACAGAAACTTACACGATGTGGTGAGATGTCACCTTCTTATTGCTTAGTCGTACACATCTGCATGACGCTTGACGTTTTACATTTTTACATTACGTCACATTACTGGAAAAATAATGTTCTACAGCTGTTATTGCAAAATGTTAAGTAAATAAATAAATTAAATTTTTTGTTACACTAAAATGAAATCGGGAAATAAATCTATCAGGTTGAAAAACCATCCATTCTAATGATGAACAAATTACAAAGAACAGCTTATAAGTAATTATCATTTTTATTTTCCTTTTCATTTCATAGTTTATATTTATAAAAAATAAAATAAATCTCACCTTACATAAAATAATTTCTTTTATGCCAAGATTAGTGCCGATAAAATACTATTGATGCAGTCTTGATGTGAAAAATATATTACACATTTTAGTAAGAAATAGAAATTGCATTAAAATTTGAAATGAAATTTCTTGTGATATCATTTTAATTTATTGTTCGATAACAGAAATATAATAAAACTGCTCGATACTTCATCAGTCTCTATTTGTAGTACGATATCATCTCAAATTATAACAAATAGTTATGTTTTATTTAATCACACGTACTTAACACTATAGCATAAACTGTTTTTCTTGTATTAAAGAATAATACATTGTCGTCAAGAAATATGACTACAAACCCAGAAAATACAAGTATTCTCTGAACGCACCAGCACTAATTCATTGTTCGTGTTTCATTTCGAGCTGTTATTGTTTTATATAAATCGTGCTTAAATAAAGCTAGCTTTCTGCCCGCGGCTTCGCGCATATGGATTAAGCTTCTCAATTATTGCGTTGGCGTGGGTTTCTTTCTTGTTTTTTTTTTAACATCTAATTTTCTGATATCACATTTTGCAATAAAAATAATACACGTTTTCAGGATGCAAACTATCTCTCTGAAAAATCTCATAAATCTTATTAGTGATTAAGTCATGAAAATATAATAAACATCGAAACGGATAACAGACATCAGAGATACTTCTTATTCCTTTGAACCTTTACCCGCGACTCTTCTTTTTTGAGAAAGTCTACATTAGTAGTAGCTTTTACGTAACGGTTCTGGTGCCAACTCCGCATCACCCGTAATGCGCTTCCGGTCACATTCTTGCTCCTGGTTTGTTTCAGTCCCGTTTCGATCCTTAATAAACTCAAGTTCCTAATAATTTCATCGGAATTCTAAACGACTTCCCAAATAAATAGGAGATAACTGAAAAATTCAGCGAAATCATTGGAATTATAATTATTTTTGGTAATATTCATAGAACCCTTAACCAAGGAATTCTAAACTTAATGTAGCCTACATTTTCTGTTTTGGCTTAATTTATATCCATACCGAATTTAATTGAAATCGGTCAAATTATAAAGTTCCTTGTTAATATCCACAGAACACAACCACGGAGCGATAAGCCAGTCTAAACACCCTATTTGTTCTAATAAGAAAAACTTGTGCAAATTTTAGCAAAATTAGTTAATCCGTAACTCACCTTAAAATTTGTGTCCTGTATTACTGGTTTCCAGCTGTTCTAATAATGAATTGTATTGAATTCATATAAACTTCTACGATTCTTAGTAATTCCTAAGAAAACCTAAGAAGGGTATCGTATATTATTTCATTGGCTCTCAGCATTTTCTTTACTTCACTTTATTGAAATCGATTAAACTATAATTTCTTTCTCATGGAACCTTGACATATGCATCGCATATCCTATCATTCATCTGCATACTCAATTTTATTAAAACCGGTTCATCAATAGAAGGTTCTCAGTAATACCCACATAACTCGCAAAATATATCATATATCCTTTGGCTTCCAGCCTTTTCCATATTAAATATTATTGAAGTCGGTTTAACTGTAACCGTTTTTAGTAATCCTCAGGAAACCTAAAAAAGAATCAAATCTTTGATAACTTTTAATGCTGATGGGTTTCGCTCGCGGCTCAGCCCGTGTGTACATGAAATGAATTCCTTCATCTTTTGTTTCGACCGATGACGCTGAGC
Source organism: Eumeta japonica (assembly GCA_005406025.1). Lineage (NCBI taxonomy): Eukaryota > Metazoa > Arthropoda > Insecta > Lepidoptera > Psychidae > Eumeta > Eumeta japonica. The sequence goes on from BGZK01002075.1 coordinate 16,736, forward strand.
AAATCATCATTATGGATGTGACCAACATGGACATCGTCGAGGTGGACTTGATCATGACCATCGGATCCCGCTCGTTTTTTTTGATTTTGTCTCGTTCTAGATCACGATTCCGTCGACTTCCAATCTTGATTCCAGGTTCACCTTTGATTCAACTCCTATTAAAGGGAATTTCAAATTGAAACACAGAAACCATAAACATTTCTGGGATAAAAAGACCCAACATTTAACTCAATAAACTCTTCTTCCTTCGCTCGTGATCGTTTCATTACTTCCTAAGATAAAATTGTCTTGACAGACAACACCCGTTCTCAAGTTATGATTCGACATACATATAACAATTAAATTTTATTTATATTCTCATACAAAAACCATTTAACTTTGAAAATTGATTTGTACCAACGTGGTCAATATGGATAAACTTACTTGTGATATTCTAAAACAGTGGGACATACAAGAATACGTGGAGGTATTTACTCGTAAGTAGAATATTGTTTTTTTACTGTTAAATGACAACAACAAATAATAAAAAAATAATGCATTTTTTAACTAAAACCATGTGGGAAAGAAACATATTTTCATTGAAAATACCTAAAAATACAGTGTAATTTCAAACTAGTAAGTTTTCGAACAATTTGAGTACACATTTTGCAATCGTATATTTTTTCAAAGTTAACTTTTTAAGTGTTAATTTGATCTAATCGACAAAAATTTATCGATAAATGCGTACTTTTATTAAAACTTTCTCTGTTGTTTTTTTATATATAAAATACGATTTAATTTCATCTAACAGCCCCTTAATGGTGATTGATGGTGGTAGTCTATTTCTTACCTCCTCGTACTATAACCTATCTTGTCTTCTAAAATGGTTTTTTACGTCTGCACTTGTGTTAATAATATTGAATATTTCCTGTCCATTTTATAGATCCCGATGAAGCCGGCAATACACATAATAAGGCGACAGTGACACTGCCACTCTGCGCCCGGGCTAACTGTGTGACGTCATTCCCGCACGTCGATCCTGTCGCGCATCACATTCCATATTTATAAATGAAATGATAAAATTGAAGGAATTTGTAATTATTTTGTTGCATTTGATTTCATTTGAATTGTGTATAAAAAATCTTGCCTATTTTTAGATATTAATAAAAAGAAAAATAAATCCACCTTGTATTATCTATTTTGTTAATAAGAACAATTTATTAAAATATGCCATTTAATTAATATTTATAATTCATAGTGTTACTAGATTACAATTTTCTCATATTTAAATTATACGGCAAAATTTATAAAATTCTCTACGTTATGATCTTTTTTAATGTACCTACAAGCTAATACTTTTATTGGCGTATTTGAAAAAAGAAGTTATTCACTTCGGTTAGTAGTAAGCGTTAGTTTTAAGCGCTGAACTATCAATAAATTACTTCATTAATTATATACTTTTGTTTTTGTATTGTCATCCCATTAAAATCTTTTCTTAACGAATATTTTATTCTTATATTTACAGTGAAATTCTAGGGTATAACAATGTTTACGCACTTGAATGATGTCTTTTGTATACTTTAATTTCATTTTTAGTTATTTTTTAATAGCCTATAACGAAAGGTGTAATTGTAAAGATATGGGTAATATAATTGAATATAAAAAATAATATTGTGCACTACGCTCTAAAAAAGATTATAATATATAGAAACCGTTAAGGTGAAATGAAGCGTCTAATTTAAAAATCGTTACAATGCTTCATTTAATTTTATTTGTAAATTATGTTTTTTTTTCACAAATGCGGATATGACATGTTTTACGAGAGTAATGCATAGATACTATAAAAATTAAAAATCAATAAAACTTTTTTAATTTTGGAATAATTAATTCTTACTTACTTGTGGAAGTCATCGCCAAGCCACATTTACGGAAAAAAATACTTACAGAAAGAAATTAAATGTATGAAAACCGTTGCACCGTTATTATTTGAAAAATAAGAGAAAAATAACCACATAAAAGGAAGGACGTGTCATCACAAATAAGAGAAAGGCTTAATAAATTAAGTGACACGGATAAATAATTAGAATTCTATATTATTGGAAAAACTGGAACTAGCAAGACGAAGAAATAATAAATATTAGATCAATATCACCACGAAGCCCATTCCGTGATTATATAATTTAGAAAAATATATTAGAATGTAGTTTTCGCCCACGGTTGCGCCCGCGTGGACTTCGAATTAATTACTTTCATCTTCTATATCGACCGATCACGTTGTTAACCATGACCCCGATATTTTTCCTGATTTTAATTCCAATCCTGGCCCCGCTATTGATTCTGATTCTGGTCTTGATTTTGATTCCGGTTCCATTCAATATCTACATCATTTAAAAAATGTAGTGAGACTGGATATAAATTGTCCCGTAATGTTACTTTCGGCGTATATACCATAATCATACTAAATTTTATCAAATTCTGTCCAGCAGTTTTTGCAGAGATCGCGAACAAATGCACAGACAAATAGACGAAAATTCCAAAAACTATTGAAATGTATTCTGTCAACGTTTCTAGTGCCCCCTGGAGTAATTTTTTTTTCGTATGTTCTTAAAGTACAGTTTTTTTTCTCCATTGTCTTATTACGAACATAGATCACAGCACTAGTTACTATAGAATAGTGTCGTCACAAAGTACAATCACAATTAAAGAACATTAGTGGCATCATTTTAAGTTCGTCTCTCAAAAGAAGTCATATTTTTTGGTAGCCTCTAGAAATTGTGACGACACAAGTAGATGATGTCATATTTTACGATGAAAGTTACATTATGCCATGTCGTTATTGCTCGTCATGTGTTTCATGGTGGGATTATTCATCGCTATCCTTGCTGTGAAATTATGAATGAATTGATTGTCTCAGCGATCATTTTTCTGTGTAGGTACAATGGAGATACCGGCGAATCGCGACTAGACTTCAACGGCGGTACAGCGCTGAGTTTACGCCTTCGCTTACCTAATGGCTCCTACCGACTACTATCGGTACAATTAAACGATGATATTATAGAATTAAAGGAAAGTATGTAATACAATATCTTCAATCATTTTTAGACCGAACGCATGGAGCTTCCAGAAGGTACGAAGCGCATGTGTCGGGTGGGAACAGGAATGATCTCGTCTCCAAAAGAAATGGGTCCACCCGCATTGCCCGACATGAAGGCGTTCAAATTCGCCGGTTGGCTAAGCGGTGCCGAGAGATCGAAAGTGGGTGCGTCCTCGAGCGACGGACGCGTGGAGCGCTGGCAGCGCGAGGTTCGCGTCAAAGAACACGCGCCTGAAAATCAAACCAGCGAAGAGGAGAACCTCACCTATCGACATGAAATGGTTGTCGTGCGACGTTCACACGGCGCTGTCCCGCTCAGGTTCGCATGAGTGTAGTGATAAGAAACTTTAAAAATGATATAATAAATAACGAGTCGAAACGTCTTTGCAGGTATTCTGTGTATGTGGACAGTTCCCATCTCGGTGTTGCTAGCGACGCATATATGCACACGTATCGCGAATTTGAACATTTAACGTCACCTCAGGAGCACTTGAACTATAATTTGGGTAAGAAATTATGTCTTTTATGCTCTTAGTTTAAGTATTGCATTAAATATTGCAACTCTATTGCATAACTTTAATATCTGTTTTCCGAAGAGTTTCTTTTGTGACAAAATATCAATATGATGTTTTTACAAGTAAACCGTCTGACATTAATATTTTATGTAAGCAGTTCTTTTCTTCGAGTTTCTTCTTCGAGTTTTTTCTCATATGCCCATGTTATACCCAGAAACCGGATGCGATGTTCAAGAACAGGCTAATATTTCTGATCTCGAACATCGTGCTGCTCTGGAACCGCTTCGGGAATTTACGGAAGAGTCTCGTAGCCCACTTTATAGCATAATGCTAGCCAGGTATAGATGCTTCTAAAAGTTCATTACATTTAAGAAAGCGTATTTACTTGTGTTATTCAATTCGACACTGTTCGCAGATATAAAATCCGTTTCGTCCGACGATATTACAATTTTAAAGAAGACGTCTTACGTCGAAACATTCTGATGCAAAAAGCCAGGTATGTATCGATAGTTGGAATTTTTTTTTTGTTTCATTTTCTATTGCGCGAGCGCGAATATTTTTACCGCGCATCCACGTTGAATAATATGCAAACCTGGAACCGATTAAATTTTTAGATTTGTCGGGTGCGTGAATCGACGCGGCGAAACCTTCCGTCTCGAAATCAACTTCCTAGCTGACAGATTGAAAGCTGAAGTTGCTCAGCTCTTTGGAGCTCTGCCGTTTCCCCACGGAGCTGTCACCACAGCGTCGGTGCCTTTCCCTTACGACCGATCTACCTTACGTCGCCGTGCCCGAACATTACCACGTGCCTTCGATTGGCGAGAAAAAGGCGCAATCGGTCCTGTGGAATGTTAGTATTTATTATAACAGCATTATATATTATGTGGAATGTTAGCATATATAACTGCAATTTCAAGGGTCAGATGAGCATGCTATACATCAAAAAGTACTTGGTCACCGCCGCTCATAGACACTCGTACCCCCAGTGCGTTGCCGGCCTCTTACGTAGGAATAGAATATCTGACGGAGGGAGAATTAGGGTGAGGGAGGGAGTAGAATCGTATCGTAAAGTGCGACTTTAAATTAAAATCGTTCCGTCTTACCAAACCCTGCTTACAGTTCAAGGCACTTGCATGTCGTGTTGGGCGTTCGCTGTGACGGCCGCTATTGAGGGCGGACTGTTCGCGCACACCGGACACAAGCGCACACTCAGTAAGCAATGTCTCGTCGACTGCGGCCACGAGTGAGTATATGCTTTATCATGTGAAACCTTTTTATCTTCTGAAATCTTAGAGGTTTTTCGAAGATTTACCATAACCGATAACATTACAGCACGAATGCAAACGGTTGTGCGCCCACGTGGCCGAAATACGCTTACGAATATGTGCGGCGACACGGCCTCCCGACCAATTCGAGTTACCCTTATACTGGACAGGTATCATGGATTTATTTATTTTAAGATTAGGATATATAACTAGTCTCTATTTCAAAAATTACGTGAATTTCCCTTTTCGCTATTTGAACACTTTAAACCGTTGAAAGACTACAAAAAAAATAACAACTTTTTTATTTGGTTGTAAGAACTTTTAAATATCGACATTAATAAACACGTTCATTTATATTTTTTGTTGAAAATTACCATTCCTAATAAAATTATGATTTATAAATCATTCAATTAGCAAAATACAAAAAAAAAAGATTTTGTTATAATCGATATGTCTGTCTATATTTTTATTATTACACCTTAAATGTAGGCCCAATCTTTTCAAATAGAAATCAACACATGAATTAAAACTGTAGAATTGTCGTGCCAATATTGAAAATATTTACCAAAAACTGCTTGAGGGTTATGTAGGGAGTGTAATAGATTACGATAAGATTATTCGCTTAAACACGCTAATATCCAAAATTAATAGAAGACATTTTCTTAGAGTTTCTCAAATAATTCAGCTTAGTCTGGAATAATATATTTGCCTTATTTTATCAAAATTTGCTCAAAGGAAATTAGCTGATACTTAAAAATAAATTCTATTCGTAAATAGTCACAGTCACAGATACTACTTATATTAATAATGAAGATAGACTTCCAGCAATGATTTTTCCCTACAGATTTACTCTAGATTTTCTAAGGCTTTGAAATTCAACTTCGGCAAAAGTGCTGATAACATAATCAATTTATAGAAAAAAGAATGTACATCAGCGGGACTATCACCGATTGTCTCCATTCGCGGCTATGTTGATGTCACCAACCATAGTGTAAACGCTCTCAAGGTGAGTTTATAACACAAAACTCCTTCACTTGTTCCCATGCCTTTTGTCTCACTATCGGCCCTTTCTGATCATGGGATTTCATTTCAGGTCTCAATCTACGAGAACGGACCGGTCGTGGTGATCATAGACGCGAAGTCCCAGTACTTCCAATTATACAGTTCCGGGGTACTCGACGATCCTGAATGGTGAGTGTTCTCTTTCTATACATGAAATTAACCCAACACTCACACTAATAGCAGAGGTTTATTTAACCACTTCGTAAAGTATTGAACTATGTACTCTAATCGACCTTTGCAGTGGGAAACTGACCCGCGACACGAACCACGCGGTGTTGGCTGTGGGCTGGGGCGAAGAGAATGGAAAAACTTACTTTATTTTGAAGAATTCATGGTCACAATCTTGGGGTGACGGCGGCTACGTAAAGTTTAATGGATTCACCAACACGTGCGGCGTACTCACTCAACCTTCATATCCATTGGAACCACGTTTAGAAGGAAAAGCTGTTGCAGGCTCTTCTGCAGAAAACGATTATGTTAGATGATTAAGCGTTTACTTTCGAGACAATCCTATTTGCTTAATCTATATAGTATTGTGCAAGTACGTATTTCTATATACTATTATACTTCACAATATATAAATAAAATTGAGTGGATTTCTCTTTATATGAAGTAAAGGAATATTCAACTTGCTACATTTCGCTTTGTCTTCAGTTGTATGAAGAAACCGAGCAATCGGCATAGATCAAGAAAAGTAAATAATAATAATAGTATTAGAAGTAGATATTAATATATTAGTTTATGCTGGAGGTGGTAAAAGTTCCATATCATTAAATTTTTTGTTGGCTTAAGTAATGTTTGCCATGTGTATTGTTTTGTTGGAGCAGTGTTTTTTCCGGTTACTTAATGACTACGTATGAGACAAAAGGCGAGTTCGTCTCATTCATGCTAATGATGGATGTTTTTGTGTTAGTGTTTGAGATCCGCATTTTAAAGATTTTGGTACAACTCGATTTACGGCTCTGGCCCCGAGCCGGAAAAAAGCCGATAACCCACTAATGGGGCGTGTTCTAACAAAAACTCATTGACTTTTCATATTAGAGTCAATAAAAGAAACTTAACTCATTAAGTTTTCGTTGAAGTTTATTGATCTTTTAGAAAAGCGCTCGTATCGATTAGACGTCCGTCGATGGCTTACGATTCATTAATAATGCGATCTTTATCGCATTGTATTTCTTGCATTTTTTCGATATTTACACTTTCATAATTTTATGGAAGTGTAAATATCGATATTTACACGTCTTCATCAAAAAATATCGGCGTCTTAAAATCTCTTATTGAACGTTTCCTCGAATGGACAAAATTTTTTGGAAGACCTTTAGAAATTGCACAATGACACTGCAACGATAATTTACATATGATTCCGAAACGATGTCTGCCAATGTTATTGCGTCCACCTAAGACATACTTACATAAGTACAATATAAGTTATAACCGAATGTACTCGTTCATCTAATAGTTATTGTCGATCTTATCGATTTTTTTTTGCAATAATTGATGTTTATGGCTTTCGTTGGAGACTGTTACGTTTAAAAAAAATAATAATGTATTTTCACTAAAACTTAATTGTATGTTAACAAACGAAAATTGCCTATGATAATTTAATTTTACGAAATCTGATTTGGCAACAAACAAAAAGTCAACTGCTGTATCAGACGCAAGCATTTTCCTCGTTTCACAATCGTGCCCGTCGATCTTGTTTATGAATGGAATTCCTTGTGACGTACAGATGACAATCTATAGAACCTTGGGGTATTGAAGTCGTTTGCAATGTTAATAGCGTACTCACGTTCATTTTTAAAGAACAACTTTGGTCGGTAAGGGTAAATTTCTAAACATAATAAAAATCATGTATTTATTCTATGCAAAGGAAAAGTTTCGGTGTATTTAATTTTGTCGATCATTTCTCGTGTTACTCGAGTCGACTGTCTTCAAAACTACAGGTTGTGCGTTATCGGCCATTGGGTCGAGATATAATTATTATTTTATATAGTTAATCACAAAAACAAAAATTGTTATTCATGATAAATAAAATTTTACAGTTCTTTCAATTTTATTGAGACGTCACCATACTTTATATTAAGAACTGAATTTCATACCAAATAAAAAAATAAAATATTAAAAGAAAACTATTGTAGTAAGTACAACGATAAATATTATTCACGTTCTCAATACTAACCAGTGCGATTAATTAATATTTTCGAATAAAGTTTGTTGTAAATATTTACCGACCTAAATTAATTACTTTGTTACATCACTCTTACACAACACTAATTTCGTGGTATCCTGTACAGTATCCGGTTTTAGTTGTCGTACTTTTTTATTACCACAATAGGCGCCATGGCACTTTGAACCTATAGCATACAACATTAATATCGGAGAAATTCAAAGAGTATTCTATAAAAACTTACCAAAGCCTTTTAATATATGAAAACGATTATCAATAGGTATTATTCATACTTTATACTTTAATTATATATAAGAACGAAATTAAATTAATGATTGTTATGTAATGTTATGGAATTAGTTTATGTCCAAATAAATAATATCTTATGTCTAAATCCACAGGCTGTCTGTTAATCAAAATACGATTCGGTAGATTTCACAATGTTGTTTTTATATGATATCGAATATTAGTTTAAGCGTTTACACAATTAAAATGTGGGTCAGACGAACGGGTATACTCTTCTTTGACTATAACCTTTAAAACTTTGGCTGAATCGCAATCACTAATGCGATCTCTAAAGAGGCAATTATTACGAAAGCATTCACTACTCAAACCTAATTAATGTAAAAAGTGTCTAAAGGTCTAATGTCGACAGGTCTACCAAATTTCCTTGATATTAGCTTTCGTAATGAAAAAATAGTTATACTTTTTTATGTCGACGACGATGTCGTCAGTTTTGTAAACAAAAAACTGGATATCATGTAAATAAAAAAAACAATTTTGTTGGTTGAACTAGTTCATGCCATGTTTAAATAAATAATAGAGCGATAAGCATATTTTTCAAATACTGCACATTGTTTGTGTATTAATTGATTTTGATGTTAATCCAGAATTTTGATCTGCTAATGTGTTTTTTATATAGATATGTAATAACTGTGTGAAAAAAGAGATATTAAATAATTTCTCCCGTGTGTATTTTTATAATTTTACACTAATAAACAATGCCCTTTGATAGTCGTGCAAAAAGCTAAACGGGCGCCAACTTTATATACCAACCAGTTGACTTAATTCTTCTGTTTCCATCTAAAACAGAGGAATAAAAAAAAATGTACAAATGATAAACGGCCTATAACATTAAGTATTTGACATTCGCAACAAAACAGTTTTGAATGTCCGACAGCTTCACACGATGCCGAGGTCAACAGCGCAATACCTTTATGAACTCAAATCCTCAACGTTAAAACAAAAGGTAAAAAGTGAATGCTGTCACACAATTATGCCATTTCGTAAGATAGATTGTGCCAGGTTTCTGTAAATTTCATTGCAAAAGTAAGTATAAGTATTAAAAGTGAGTAAGTTTCGGTAGTGGTTAACTAGAGGATGTTTATTATCGTCAGACAAAGCAAAATCTGTTAACCGTTTTTTAACAATGACAATCTATACACAAAAACGATAGTTCAATAGGTGTGTGATATGCTTAAAAAAGATCGCAAAAGATAATGTTAATTTCACAGTCCGATTGTTGAGTGACGTCGCGATCTGATCGTAAGTTCAAATTCAAGGTAACGAACAATAGACATCCGCATGCTTTGGAACGCGCCGTGTGCGCACGGCGTTCGCTATTCATCGCGCTCTCAGCGTCAAAACGGAATCGATGAAAGTACCTAATCTTAAAAAACGAACTAATTTAATAAATTAGTGATCGTTCAAATTGATAAGCTAGAATTAAATTTAATTAATGGCAATTTGCACAGTCGATAGATTTGATAGATGTTAAGAGCTAATGAAACTAAGTTATGTAGTTTCGCCAATGATTTACTACAGGATTGGGCGCACTCAAATGGAAGATGAAAAAACCACGAAGAAATGATTATAAAATATGGGACGCCACATACGAAGAATATAATACACATATTGTATTAAATTTCTAGAATATATCTTAAAATATTGAGCGATATGCTGGAAACTATCTCGTTAAACCATGTTTCAATTAAGACTGTAAACGACCCGATAGTTATTTACAAAAAACCGATTCCTCTATTTAACTTTAATCATAGGCGATATAATAATACAAATATTTTATTAGGAATTTTTGTAAAAATTTAATTGGTAATTTAATATTTTTTTGGAGTGTACTTTAAATCAACATTCATCGATCGTTCGATAAATAGAATCTATTGATCATGGCACAGATAAATGGCAATAGTTAATATGAGAATTATAATTTTAAAACAAATCAAATTATAAATATCTTCATATCGAAAGTAATAGAAATATATTTGAAATATGTCATTATACATAATAGATATAGGTTATACTGTATTCGCTGCAACAAATATCCGCTGCTGATTAAGATTAATGTACAAGAAGTTATCTCGCAGTAGTAACATTTTTCACAGTGAAATAATGTTAAAGTTATACCATCCAGTTAATAAGTAAAAAATGTAGCAGTGGTAAAGGTCAAGGATTTACGCAAAATATCAAATAACAGATTTTCTTGAACCTGCTACGAATGAATAAAATACATTTATGGTTTCATCACTATTCGCGGGCCATGACCCGTTGGAGTGGTAACTTATGCGATTTTAATCATGGGTGACCTTTAAGTTAGATGATTAGACTGCCATCGTTCTATTTAAAGTTGTGCAAAATTATGTGAGGTATACCATGTTGAAGAAATTTTTAGCACATTCGATATTATGCTGCTGTAGTATCACTCGGTCTATCAATCGATCACTCAATCGACGAGCACTTTATTTTGAACTTTTAAATTGTAACATTTCGATAATTATAAGTTTGGGTAAATGTATTCAGCAAAGCCTTTTCTAAGATGTATTACTTTCTATCTCTAGCAGTAAAACCAAAAAAGGCCTGCTATCGGTTTTTATATATTTTCCCATTGCACCTTCTTCCTTGGTACTTGTGCGAGCCCCTAGGGCATCAACATATGCAAAGCTGTTTCAATTTTTGATGTTACTTCTTAGGGTATGAGCTGCCCTTCTTTACTTTTGTTGGTTTATCTTGGAAAACCAATTTGCTACCTATACCTTTGTTCTTCTATAAAAGTTGCGTATTATGTTTTGTTTCTTGATAACTATCATACTTGATAATTAATATTAATTAATTTAGTATACTGCACGAACTATATAAGTAGTTTAGTATACTATACTACATATTTTTTTCGTAGGAATGTGTAATACCAATTTTTATGAAAGTAGTGTTTCTTGCGTTTCTTTAAACAAATGTTTCTTTAATAATTTTTCTTCATTTCGAGTAGAACAGTTTTAAAAGTAAAAGAGGAAAAAAGAACCTAAAAAATTAAAGCTTTTATTTCCTAAAATATTAGAATTAATGTATAAAAAAAAACTAAGTGTTCTTTTACAAGTCCTACGTAAGAGCATCCCACTCGACAGGTTTCAACAATTTTTTGTACCCGACTCTGCAAGGAAAAGGTTATGTGTTGTGCGTGTATCTTGTATGTATTCTTTATTATCTCGTATCTTTCAAACAGTTGGGCGGATTTCTATAATTGAAGCACCATTAGATTTGTCTTGACAACCTAAGTGTTCTAGGCTAGATGACGTCAAAAAAATCAAAAGCCTAATTTTAGGTTCTCTGTGTGCTTTTAATTTTTTTTTCTTCCAAACTAGGTTATCAAAATTCAACGTTTCAAAGGGTCATTACAAAAACATATACAACCTATTATACGTTCTAGTTTATTATACAAATTACAAAATAAAATTACTTATTGAACCATTCTATTTTAATTACGAAAAGGTTTTAAAAGAAAAAAACACGACTTAAACAATATTTAAAAGGTGTTTTTTTCTTCTTTTAAGACTTTTTTCTTATCAAGTTAGTTTGTCAAACCTCATGTCTATAAATTTTGGAATAATTTTAGCTACACTTATATTCACGTCTTTTCTGGTAAATGTCTAAATTTTCATATCGAAATTTTCAAATTATGCTCCTCTTTCTCTATGATTTGTCACTGACATAGTTAGTTAGCCTGGAATTATTATAAAGCATATAACATAGACGAAAAGCGATTACTTTTTCTACAGAAATCTAGAGGTCAAGGCAGAATACTTTAATGTAGTAAGATAAATAACACATTCTCTTTTTTTTTGTTCTCATCCCGAAGATGCGCGTGTTATAAATAAAGGTCAAGATACTGCGATTGCAAAATAAATTGATGTTTATTACCCAACTTATAATAAACCCGTTTTTTTTAAACAATGTATGACAATAAAGTTCAATAAGTTTTATCTGAAAACCAATAAAGTCACCTTTTAAAATTGTAGTGACAAAATAAATCGAATCGGCAAATGACTAATTTATACAGTATCAATTCGGGGTGAGGCTCAACTATCAAAGAAAAGTTTTTCATAGGATAAAGTACATCATGAATAAATTCAAAATTACAATTGTATGAATGATTTACTTAAATTCTTTCTCTCTTATAATCTGTCAGGTAAGTAGTTTAATTGATGGATAATTTTTGTCGCATAAACGACAAATCAACTCTAACCATTAAATAATCGACGCTTGCGTGTGACATGCATTTATCTTAGTCCACTAAATAGTTATACTGCTATTTATACGTACGTTTCATACCAACTAGGCATTGGAATTATTTCATGCCAGTCAGACAATCAATAAGCATAAAACGTATTTAGAAATAACAATATAACCCTTTAGTTGACTAAGGTAAATAAAAAAAATTAACACTTACTTATGTGTTCGGTATCCGTCAATCTCGATTTCATATTAAATCCGTGGGATGATGATTCGTAGTGGAAGAACAGATTCGTGGATCAGCGGTGGGTTGCATGTCGTATGTTACCGCATGTTGCAGGCAAGCGTCTAATAATGAATTTTCCCGAAATAACCCCATATACAACACAATAGTTAAATAACCGCGTCGACGGGATCATCCGGATTGGTAGCTTTTAATTTATAATATTTTTCCAAAGGAAAAACCAAAAAAAAAATCATACATTTTTTACGCGCATGCTCCACCGATTGACGCAACAATATTTTTATTTATGTGCTAACACATTTATGGTCTCACTGTACGGATGCTTTACGGCTTCTTCCTATCGCCGAGTTCCTGCTAGTTTTTTTAACGGGCAGGGTGTTCGCTTTGAACGACTCGAATGACGATACGAAATGTTTATGTAGTAATTTCACATACGACCTTTTTAGTTTTTTGCTAAAGAGATTGGAAAAAATTCAGAAAGATATTGCTTTCAGTCCGATTTTTCGGGTTCGAGTTTTCATCACATCTCAACGTTTTAAGTTTTCGAAAGATGTTCTGATGTTTTTTAAAAAGGATGTTTTTGTGTGTAAAAAAACCTTTAGTAACTGTTGAATGGATTTATTGATCAAAATATGATTTATGGCTTTCAAATGATTTTCAATCGATTTATATTTCCTGAAAATTTGAACCGATTGGGTTTAGTAGGCTTTCTGAAGCCTCAAACTTATTTTACAAAGAAATGTTTCTTTTTAATTACTTTTGAACAACTCTACCGATCAATACTAAAATATAATCAGTTCTATTCTCAAAATGAAAAAGCTGCGTTGAAAACTACAAATGAAATTTAAAAATATCTTAATTTGTTTAAAAAATATCATTGTCGAATAGTTTTATACGCAGTTTTCTTCAAAATAACTTGAATTTTAGAATTCTGTCATATATTTTGAGAGAAAAAAAAAAAAACTTTCGCTTTTGTAGTAGGATCGACTTTCGAAATTTATATCACTTTTTATAAACACTATACAAAAATAAATCAGACCTAAGCTTAGAGTTTATAGTTTAAAATACTAATATTTAAGCTATATAACTGAATCGTTCAAATACTATAATTATTTTTAAGTTTTTGTACGCAAGTGATCGAGGGGCCTAAAACATTTAAAGATAGAATTTTTAACCCAAAAGGTTGAGTCATCTTGTACGACCATATGTTCATCCCGAAGAAAGGTCATCAATTTTTGTAACATAGAGCTGATTCCATTATGATAAATAGTGATTACTTCTTCAAGGCAACTACATATCACTTTTGATCTAAATTATTTGTTCTTTTATAACTAAAAAAATTAACACGAAAACGTGTGCAAATAAAAGCTTATGAGATGTTTTTTGGGATATTTGATTGGGACGAAGTTCCTTTCGCTATATGTAAATATATTTTATGAATTGAATTAAAGTTAATTGAACATTTAAGTTAATTAAAACTTTTGAAAGTAATTAGATAAACAACAATAATAATATTAGTGAATAAATTGTAAGAAAAGTTTGTAAATTTTAAATATGGATATTTTAAAATAAAGTATTAAAACTAAAAAAAAATAATGAAAGGAGAAAGAGAGATCCAGAAATATGCATTAAGGAGCAGTGAGTTTATGAGAAAAAGAGAGAGGGAGACAAAAAGTTCGAGAAGAATACACTCAGCCTAGCAGACACTATACAGCGGTCAGCATTCTTTGTTGCAGTTACACTTTTATTCGTTTAGCTTTCGTTCGCCGAGTGCCTAAGTGTAACATGGTATAAGGTACCTCATTCCAAGTATAACTAGTCCGATTTTTGATTCCAAATCATTCATAAATATGTATTTTTTTTTGGTTTTGCTGTAAGGGATTAAAAACAACGATAAATACGTTTCCGAGCGCTTCTGGCTCGAAAATAACGAAAATAGGAATTTTTAGGGACGACCAGCAGGGTCAACCGTCTTTCAAATTTGTTTTCGATTACATAAGACATTTTTTGTATTTGGTATATTTGTAATATATATACCATGAGTTTAAACATTAAAACATATTTTAGATTTAATCAAACGATATTGTAACGTAACGTTATAATAAAAAACAAGAACTTGTATTTTTTACATATTTCGATTCAATTTTAGTGCCGATGATTAAAATTTTATGAAAATCGCAATAACGTCAAATGGGGATCAAGGAAATAAAAACACATTCTACGTCAATCCTAGCGAAGAAGTAGTTATACAGGACGAATTTTATCATTCATCTTTTGGTAAATATTCACAATCTATTCCCCTTATAAAACAATTTTGCGAAAGAAACCATACTCATTTAAATAGCCATTACTGAGAAAAATAGCTTAGAACATCTATGTTTAAATGTCGTACTGATAGCTTTAAACCAGCTGACCTTAAACCGGGTATCGCGCTACAGTGTGACGCGCGGCCGGCCATCCTATCGTACCCGCGCTTACAGTCTGGCCAAACATTTATTAGGGTTGTGTCTATGTTAATGCATATTATTTATAAGTTTATTTTAAATTGACATAGTATTTTATAGTTAAATTGGCAAACTTATTGTAAAAATGAAGGAAATTGTAAATATTTGCGAAAAGATGCATGATAAAGTCCATCTTGCATATTACTTTTTTTTGTAGATCCAAAATTAACCTGTTTTTATTTCTTAAATATTATTCAACACTGTTTTTATAATTCTCATGAATGTAGATAAATTATATTTGTTCATAAAAAAATAAAATCGAGTACATATACAGATTTATTAATTATTTATTTTAAATTAAAGATCTCAAAATAGCACACATATTTATAAGAAATATGAAAGAAAAATGACAATCTCTAGATATTGCGCTGCACAATTGTGTTAATTGATAAATAATATGAATATCGTCACTGCATAGATTTAAATTAGAACATTTGTCACAACACATGCAGTTATATAATATATATTTTCATTATGTCACTGACCTAAACGGTATATCACCGTTTAGGTATATACCTATATAACCATAATTTATATTAACACATATAGTCACGACTGTTACGCGGTTTGTGTTCTCTATGGAAATTTAAACATATATAACTCCATATTCGTAAAAAGAACTTGTTTAACCAATAATAAATTAAACTAAACTAGATTGAAATATTTTGTAAACCTATTACAAATTATATTTCTTTGGCGAAATCTAAGGATCATCAAATTGGGAATCTCATAAATCAGATCTATAATAATGATTCATAATATATCTATACGCTACATCCTGTATAGTTTTTTAACACAAAATATGGACGAAATCAGTTGCTATTTAGCATTATTGTTCGTATTTGTGTAAATTAGTTACTAATTAGTAACAGAAACGACTTCCTTTTTTACAGAATTACCACATTAAAATATGGTTAGATTGAATACAATAGAAAATGATGTACCTTTCTATTCATGCCGCCTTAGTAAACTCTAATAAGTATACTAAATTTTCTCTAGAACTTTATTTCAATATTATCCAAATAATAACGAACTTCGCCTATAATAGCTTTGAAATACCTTTACATTTTAGAAAAAAATAATCATATAAAGAAATTAAATGATAATTGGGAATTTTTTACAAGAAATATCTTAATAAGCCATGAATTCTATTTCAATGTGTATTTTTTTTTAATTCATTGGATAAATGTAATGTTAAAAAGACTTTTAGTTGGTTGCGTATTTTTGATACAACATAGAGTTTTATCTTTCGTTGGCAAATCATTTAGAAAAAACATGTTTCATAGCTTAAATAATATAACAAAAAAAATATTTTTATGGTGAAGCTTTTATTACCATTGAAAATAAAAATAATCCGTACTAAAGTTAATACAAAATTTGTGCGCATTTTGTAAAAAAAAACTCTTATACACACGAGAATCTTCTTGATTATGTATCACAGTTATTTTCTTCGAATCTTCTGGACGAAAAATATTGAAAATAGTACATACATATTTATACAAAGTTAGCTAATCCAATGAGAGATATAAGCACTATATTATATACTTATTATCAGATCATTACATAATTTGATAATAATAATAATAATAATAATAATATATATATACATATTATTATCTAATTATTATAGATCAATCAATCAAATCACTCACGCCCTAGGATTTCTTACAGATTTGCTATGTATGTAGATATTTCATCCATCGAAGGTTTCAACGGTTTTTACCTGTTTTTTTTACCAATATTTAAAAGATCGAGATCCGAAAATCAATAATAATAATATAAACTCACACCTATTTCCCAGAAAGGTAGATAGAGACTTGCTCATGGTAGGATCTTTGCATATTTCTTTTGCTTCACTGACGTCCGTCAATATTTTCATGATAACGCGTCAGTCTCAGATGCTAAAATTCGTCCCTTTTTTAATATGCCACCAAATGAGTCTGCATAGGATTTTCTAGGGACGAACTTGTCGCCCTTTCCATCGCACACATTCGCTCTCAAGATTTGTTTTGTCAGTCTACTTTCATTAATTCTTACCAGATGGCCAAACCATTGCGACATACCTCTTTATACTCTCGTCATTTTAACTTCTTTCAAGCCACACCAGTCTCTGACATCACTGTTTCTACATCTATCTTTCAGAGACAATCCACACATATTATTCAGAGACAACATTTCCATCGCATTGATCGTACTTTCATTTTGCGTAGAGATCAGAAACCCATTGTGGATACCCAAATAAGCTTGCCGTGAGAAAATTTTTCGTAACTCCAAAAACTCGGATATTTTTAATTGTTCTATTATTAAAATATCAGCTCTCTGAATTTTGACCAATCATTATATTCAATTGCAAAAAGTTAGAAAATATTCATCTATAATCCATATCAGTTTGTAATCGTATTTTGTGTTATGACATTAATATTTTCAAATTTTTCTCATTATTTGTGTTTTGAGAGCTTGTTTTTTCGTAAAATTCATGATTATCTGTCAAGATGATGTCTGTCACAGCTTTTACTGACTGATCGACTCTTAAAATATATAACAACATGGTTGTACTTTTGATTTCATTGACTTAGAAGATTGAATTTATTATTGCTTTAAAAGAGCATTTAGAACTTGGTATTTTACTAATTTCAAATTGATATCCCTATCTATTCCTGCGAAATAGGGTCTTAGCATCTGCCAAGACAGACTGGCAGATAAAAAGACAGACCTTGACAGATAATGACCTTATGGTATAAGAGCTAGCAACGTCGGGAAAACAAGAATTTCAGGTCATCTGATTTATTGATATGTCGTCCCTCTTGCTCTTTGGGTTAGGATCTGGGCTGTCTGGCCGGCGGTGGCGGTTGCGTTTACCTGTGCGCATCCTATCTGTACAGGTAATGATACTAACTTTTCAAATCATTTTAAGAAGGTTCATTTTTAATATTTTAACTTTAGATAAGCTTAACAAACATCCATCTCTTATTGCCAGACATTTTTGTCATTGCTAACAATGAGCCAGACGCCAATTTTGATTTATTTTTTTGACGTGACAACGTCTTAAATTAGGTTGCGGCTGGGAGTCACTTATGAAAAAGTGTAACGCTCGGTAACGTAACGATGAGTCACCGAACGAGAGAGAGGCCCGCCGAATGCCTTGCGTCTCTCTCCCACTCAACTATGATCGGTCTGCCGCGCGCGCAATGCTAGAGAATGGTGCATAGCTTGCAAATGTATTGCAAGTTATTGTATGTATATTTGTATATAAATACGTATGTATGTGTAAAGGTAAAATAAAATTTTGTTAATATGAAATTCAGTGCGAGATTCTTTGTATAAATTAATGTTTTAAATATAATTCTTTGTATAAATAAATGTTTTAAATTGTTACTATTATTTCATCCTTCTTCCTACTATACGAATGAATATTCACATTAAAATGATTTTACCATTCAAAGTCGTTGTCACGTAAAACTTTCGCCCGTATACCGACTTTACAGGCAACCAAATTTTTTGAATTAAAAATTCAAAGTATTTCAGTTTGCCTGTAATTTTAATATTATGTTGTTTAAGTATGAAAAGACCTAAAATTAATTTGCCAGACACTAATTCTGTTGTTAAACCGTGTATTAGCCAAATATTAAAAATGATTATAAATCAAATTATTTAAATATTTTTTAATCACCTTGTCTAATTAGGGTTTTTTCTATCTCGTTCTCAGCAATTTATTCTGCAATTGTTTCTCTTTATCCAATAGTATCATACTATACGAATTTTCAGGACTTTGTCGTTCTAATACACTGTTTAACAACTGAAGTAGTGTCTGGCAAATTAATTTTAGGTCTTTTCATACTTAAACAACCTAATATTAAAATTACAGGCAAACTGAAATACTTTGAATTTTTAATTCAAAAAAATAAATCAAAATTGGCGTCTAGCTCATTGTTAGCAATGACAAAAATGTCTGGCAATAAGAGATGGATGTTTGTTAAGCTTATCTAAAGTTCAAATATTAAAAATGAACCTTCTTAAAATGATTTGAAAAGTTAGTATCATTACCTGTACAGATAGGATGCGCACAGGTAAACGCAACCGCCACCGCCGGCCAGGCAGCCCAGACCCTAACCCAAAGAGCAAGAGAGACGACATATCAATAAATCAGCTGACCTGAAATTCTTGCTCGAAAACGTTGGTAGCTCTTATACTATTATAAGGCTTATGTTTTATGTTTCTGAGATACAAAATCTTAAAAACTAAGAAAATAGATGTGGTGGTTGACAAAAATAAATATTTGAATGATGTAATTCCTTTAAATAAATTTAATACGCATATATAAAGATCTAGATGGAAAAATTCGGAATTTTTCACTGAAATTTACATTCCATCATCAAGTATGATTAAAAAGAAAAAGGAGAATAGAATATTGAATTGATATTTTATTTTGTATGTTTGAAAACAAAGCTTGTGAAATTATAATAATGGATGTTTTCGTTTTGTTTTTTATGTTAATGAAATAATAATTGTCAATATTAGCCACTGACTACAGGGTCTCAATCCAAAAGAAAGTTTTCATATCACCATGGAAAACGGAAATTTTCATGAAAATTTGTAGAAAATATTTTTCATAATTTCACCCAGGATTAAATAAGCTAAAACAGTACAGTGATAGTGGCCACTACAGTTATTAAAATAGTTCGAATCATCAATTTGCTTTAGCATATATTATGGGGAGCGTTCTGAAGAACTATTGAACTTCATTCCTGTCACTGAATTCCGTCCGTCATTTTGTTTTGAATTAAATCAGCACCATCTTAATGGTGGCGTTCCACTACTGAAATTTTCTGCTACGTGCGGTAATAATCTGAAAAATCGGTCATATATCCAACCTATTACGAAAAGGGAGTCTTCAAGAAAGGAGTTCAATAAAAGACCGGCGATGCACTAGTAACTCTCCCCCCAAATATCCGTGGGCGGCGGTGATCACGTAATTTCTGATGGCTTTTATGTATGTTTTCTCTTGAAAATAATTTGAACAATCGAAATCAGAAGTTTGTATTATATAAACAAAAGAAAAACGCAGTAATAGCAAAATTTGGCCTGTTAATTGTTTTTTGTAGGTATAGAGTTAGCTTTCTAATAAACCCACTGGGCGAGAATTGAGTTTAGTAAGATCTAGGTATATCTGCTCATATGTTTATAGTCGGAATAAATAAAGAAATAGCACATAAGATATTAAATCAAAAATTGAATGGCAAAGCGCACGTAAAATATGAATCAGTCCCTTATTCGGTTTTATCTGTTAAGAATCACGACCTTATCGCATTTCACAAGGTTATTGTATATATATATATATAAAATTACTAATCAATGTTTTTAGGCAAGAATGATATAATGTTTGATTAATTTATTAATTTCGTTACGCAAAACTATTTATAGGAGGTACCTTGCGTAAACCTACAGTTTTATGCAATCGCAATGCCTTTTGTGTGTCTTATGAAATTACAAATAGGCATAGGGGTTTCAAAAGACTGTTTGCACTGTGCACTTATTTTTTAAAAAAGCTAAGTGCGCAGTACTAAAACAAATGTCAAGGAAATAATATACTTTTTATTTCTACGTGTGAGATGTGCGTGCGTCACGCTAAATCAGCGAATGGGTTACGATGAGACTTTCGCGATCGTGGCGCAATAACATACAGACATTTTTTTGTTTATTTGAAAGATGGCCCTGAACTTCGAAGTACTGAGTATTTAATTCTTATAATATTTTATAATTCATTTGCTCACTAATAACTACATAAATTTTAAATAATGATTATTCAGTTGTAATAAATAACATTTTAGATGATATTGAATTTTTACAAAAATGATTGTGAATATTTTAACGATCTGTTCACTTATCGAAAGAGCAGTATTTCTTATAACAATGTATATATTATATAAGGAATTCTAGTTATGTTTATCGATTCCCCTTCATTTGATGTTATATAAACGGAAGGGAACCGATGAACGACATTATTCTATAGAAGAATTTGTCAATAGTGCGCGCGCGCATTTACACCGCATCGTACTTTAGTCGCAACTTTTCAACTCTTAACGCAGGCCGCCGACGTATTTATGTCTTTTCGGCGAGCCGAGAGCGAACCCAACCGGCCGTAATAGAATTTCGTTCAAGGTAAGATTTGATTATTATCTTGCGGTCTTTCGGAACGATAATGCCATTTTGTGGTTTTCCAGGGATTTTGTTTTGTGTTCGGTGTTTGTTTTGAATACTCTATATTATGTTTATAGCTGATGCGTTCTCAAGCAGTATGTATGTTACTATTGTTTTCAAATTGAAATAATCGCATATTATTATACAGAATTGAGCAGTTATCTTTATAACTACGTACCAAAATGAAACTTGTGTTGAAATTGTTTTTTTTTTAGTTTCACAATGTATAGATGGACTAATTAGTATATTAACATTCGACGTAACTATATAACAAGTAATAAAATTTGTTTTCTTGATTTCAAGCTGCATTAAAAAAAGTATTCTGTAAACTGTAACGTCCAAATAATTAATGAGGCCTAAGAAATGGGGTATTGAAAACATGCAACTTTGACTCTAATATTACAATAAACTTTTTAAATATATTTAAAAATTTATAAGCAGATATCAATAATGGTAGTGTATTGATATAATATTCATTTAATACAAAAAAAATGTGTCATTTCTCATTTTTTTTTGATCTTTGAACATTAATACATAATCTATATTTTATGTTAACAGAATTTAATTACAAAATTCAAGGTGAATGCTTCTTAATGCATAGTTGTATGACGAAAACTCGTATAACATATATTTTGACTCTTATAAATTGACCATTACAATATTTAATTGATATTTAATGGATTTGCTAAAGTCAATTACCACACACACGCTGTTGACTTAAAAAAATAGAATCGTGACCAAGTAAGGCTACTTAAGTAGTGGATCGTTACATAACCATATTTCTAAATTGGTACATTTTGACAGGTTCATAACCATATTTTAAAAATATGTTTGTGTAGTTACATAACCGCCATATTTAAAAAATGTAACATTTATAAATATGGTTACGTAACTATCCACTGTTCACAGTAGCCTTACTTGGTCACTATCTTATTTTTCCCATTCAGCAGCTGGCTATAGAGTGATTAGTTTAAGTAAGTACATTAACGATTAATTGAACACTATAACAATAAGTTACAAATGTCAAAATATATATTACTCGAGATTTAGCCGGCATGGATCTAAAACAAATTCCTTCATCTTTTATGTCGAACGTTCGTCCCGACCTGGGTCACGTTGTCGACCCCAAAACCGATCATCAAGCCTGTCCTCGATTTTGACCCAAGTCTTTTAATTCCGAACCCAATCACGATCACGGTTCCTATTCTTTGCCATGTGTCGCTCTCTGTCTCGATTCCGATCAAAAACCGTATCGATTATGCACTCCGCCGTTTCGGTCGCGTGGAATGCTATTTTCAGTCTATGTCAAGTTCGTGATTGCGTTCATTAATGTGCAATGACCATTATAATGACTCGTGTTAAAATATCAAAACATGAATAAAACTTAAACCATATATGTCTAGATTTCGATGAAAGTTCAACAAGGTTACATTTGACATCTTCATTTTACTATATCTTCAGTAGGAAAAGGTGCGTGTAGTGGTTTAGTCATCTGCAAAGGATGAATGAAAGTGGACCTACAAAATAAATTTATAGAACGAATGTGTGTGATGGAAAGGTCGGTAAGATTTATTCAAATTTAAATTAAAATCAAATCTGTCTTTATTTTATAGTTTATAGAAAATACTTACGTGAAAATATTTTATCAATTTATATTTGTACTACTACCACTCATTCGGAAGACAGTTTGACCTAAAAAGACCGAGCAAAAAATATTAGCACACATAAAAAAATCGTGTATATAGTCGATTATAATGTAAGGACAGTTTATTTTCGTTTCTTGTATCGAATTTATGTCAATTACCATTTTTATGGAAAATTTCTTCATAGTTTTATCTACATATTAAGTTATCCTATTCATACTGAGATACCGGAGTTAAGATTCCGATTTCCTTAAACGTGATTCCTAAAGATTGGACTCATTGAAGACTTACTTATAAGTAAAAACTAAGAGGGCCGGCCAACCTCGTAAACCGTAAACGCAAACGGGACAACGCCGGAACGCAGAGCTAGGACGTTGTTGTTTTTTTTTTTTTCCATCGAACTTCCCAGAATCCCGGCTAATTTGACAGCTGCAGCCGTCGACTAATTTAACGACACCGCCGGGCCACGATTTAAGGCGCGAACACGCCGACGTTATATAAGAGCAAATCGCCGCCGCGGGCTGATACGTCAAACGGAAATAGACGACGCGCGGCGTCGGGAGCGGCAACCGAAAAAAGAAAAAAAAAAAAGGCCCCGAAAGAGAAACACATGACCTCATTTGTCGCGCGGCGCTGGAGAATAATTTATGGCGTTCGACACACCTCGCCCCTCCGTCCGTCCGTCCGTGCGGCCGCATCGTTTCAGCGGTCGTGCGCTCTGAAAATACAAAAAAAAAATAAAACGATCAACCGTTTTTCGCGTCGGTCGTAGGCCGGTGCCGAAATCTCGGCGGCGGTCGTATCATTTTAAAGTCCCATATGTTCGTCGCGTTCATGTGGTGCCTTGACATTTAAAAAAATTTGCATCTTTTGCACAACAGATTTCCTAAACGTCCAATATCAATTTGCAATATTAAGAACTAGTCGAATTTTACAATTTCTACAGCGTTGTTATGAGTATTGCAAAAAAAAATTATTGAAGCGTACGCAAGCGCAGATTAAGCAATTTGAGAAACAATAGTAAGATCTTTGTTTTTATTTGCGTTAAATATGCGTTAGTTTTATAGATGCATATATATCTCTATCATAACTTATAACACATCTACGGCCTCGTTTATTGTGTAAATTCTTATGCAAATCAATAATTTTATTGATGTACTAAAGGTTTGCTAATATTGCTTTAACTTCGACTATATTATAATTTCTAGAGACATACAAATTTAATAATAAATACTTTGAAAAGCTATGTTTAATTTACGGATGTTTCAATAATTCTCGTCTAAAGATATATAAATATACAAAGAATTATCGCCTTGAAACCTGATTTGATAGCTCATAAATATTACATAAAGTTTTTTATACAAATATGTTGTTTATATGCAAAAGACAGTCGATTCACGTTGTGGAATATTAATGTTTTCAATGTCGGCCCATTTGCGTTTCCACACAATTTTCTAGATATTCATTTTATGAAATCGTAACTGGAAATTCAGAAAATAATCTTTATCTCGAAAGGCTATTGTCTATTCATACACCAAACCTTAAGCTAGGTGCAGTGGCTTCGACGTCGCGGATCGGTACTGATGAACAATTTCGTTTTTTTAGGGTTCCGAGCCAAAGTGGTGGCTAAAACAGAACCCTTATAGTTTCATCATGTCCGTCCATTCGTCCGTCCGTCCGTGTGTCATATAGACATTTTATACAAAAACTACAAGACATGTGTTGATGAAATTTATAGTATTGGTTATATAAGCCGCTACTTAGTTTGGTAATTAAATAATAGAAATAAATATGACTAAGGTTAGGGGCTGGGAGGGGGGCACTCCATACATGTAACAGAAGCTGAATAAAATTTTTTAGCAAACATAAAAGTGTGGTACATACTTCTACAGTTCTTTTAAAAACACACTTTAAGGTTTCTAAGTAATTTTTCTGATTACGTGAATAATTTCGGAAATAATCGTTCCGAAACGAACAGATATTGTGTCATCCCCTTTTATTTTATAAGCAATATATCCAAAGAATATGTAAAAAACTACGAAGGTAACGCTTAATAAATACTTTCAACGATAATTATTTTGAATATGATCAGTTATACCGTTTTTAAGTTATTTCCGTAAAACTACGATTCTCAACAAACGGACGAAGTGCCATGAAGATATACACTTTTGCTGACGCACTTTAGTTTACACTAATTTAATACTAACAGTCGACATACCTACTTGTTTGTCTAGTTATAGGCGACTAAAGTGCTTATAACTTTCCTGTGCGGGAAACATGAAAAAAGTTTAACAACGTACATTTTCCATCAGCAGTGTATATATTTCCTTGTAACAATGGCTTCGGAACCCTACAATGAGCATGGTCCGACATGATCTTGGCCAGTTTTTATACCTAATGTCGGCGTTTAGCTAACATAATAAGCAAGTGAAAACACAACGTTACTACAGACGTTTCGTTATGTGAATCTTTCACAAAATCGAAATGCGGGCCCACGTGTCACGTATTAAAACTTGTAATAATTTTCAATGCTCGCCAGATGCCGGCACACGGAGACGCGACGACTAATGAGTTATCCGGCGACGATGTAAACATTCGACAAAACCATTACGGCCTAAGAACGTTTGTCCTCACCACCGCCCTTGTCGCTCAAAAAAAAAAAAGACAGGAAATATTTTTATGTTTGGACTTTTTGTTATTATACGTGCCAAAGAAAAAACGGTAGCCGTTGTCTGGTATGAAGGTTCTGTAGATATTTTGATAAGAACGTTCCCTCAAATTTTGTCTAATACGCGTGTTTATATACGCTGCTATACGTATTTATATACCGGCTATGAAATAAAATTATGAAAATAAAAAAAAAACAGTTTTAGGATTTCTTACCTCCAAACGAAAAAGCCCTTTACAAAAGACTCTTATAGGATCAGTCGTATGTCTGTCTGTATGTCCGTCTGTCACAGTTAATTTGCTCCGAATCTACTAGATCGATTAAATTAACATTTAGTGTTTTTGTTGCTTTGACCTCATTTTGTAATTGTTTGGATCTCAAACATAAATATGTTTATGTCTGAGATCAAAGATTAAAGTACAATGTGAGTAAATGAATTTTAAATATGAGGATTATTTTTGGGGGTAAATTAGAAAATTAAAAAGTTTTGCTAACTGTACTAAGTGATGTACCACATATCAAATAAAAGCGTTTGCTATCGGTGTCGTATTATATATATATATATATATACTTTATAATTTTAAAATAAATAGTTTTGAAGTTATTTGAAAAAATTATTTTTTCCCCTTATGTCCGAAATTTCTATGCCTAAAATTTTGAAAAAAAAAACACGGACAGTATTTCTTCATTTATATACTACAGGAAAAAATGTAAAAAGTATAGTTTAGCTTTGTTTCTATTCGTTTCTATGTACAATATAAACTGAAACTATCGTGTACGTGAGTGCATAATTAGTGTGCATAAAGTTAGTATTTTTAATTTTGCTATATCGTAAAAGGATAAGTGCAAACACACAATTAGTTATGATTACAGTGTAAAGTTAAGGAAAACAATAAATAAAAATCGCCCGTGTGAATGGGGCACATGCTCAAAATCCGCAAATGAGTAAATAAAAATAATTTCTTATAAGTATTTAATACAAACATATTGTATTGTGGTGCGGAACCCTCGGTGCGCGAGTCCAACTCACACTTGGCCAATTATTTTTTCTGGAACGCAGCTTTTAGAAGTGTCATCGAGTGTCATCTAATATCGACTTTATTTTACAGTGGTGTCGTCATTGTATATAAAGTTCGAATTTTCAAAATTAGGCACAAATACTTCGCAAAGATCCAAAAACTTCGATTCGTACATATTGGGTCGGAGAAAAAGTTTTTTCGTATTTAAAATACAAATTCCAGATATTTTTTATCATATTTTATTTTCATTCTTCAATAACTTGCCGTGTTGTAAGTAGTGTAATTGTTGTAGTAATTTTGGGACTTCTGATCAAAACACTGCGACAAGTAGTTTTGATAGTCTTCTCTTGATAACCTAACAAAATCTATGGAATTCTGAAGAGAACGAAACAGGTAGGAAACTCAGAGTGCAAGGTCAGGGACATATGGTGGATGTATTAACATTTCCCAACTAAACTTCTAATATTTGCTCAGTGGCTAATTATGCGTGTGGTCTGGCGTTATTATGGTGAAAAAATAGTACTTTAAAATGTATCGAATTTCTACGTTAGAATCATTCAATTTGATGGGAGGAAAAACAATAGAAAAATAGCGGGTCAGCATTTTTACTTTTTATTTTTTTTCTAAGACATCATTCATTTAATGGAATCAAAACTTGTAGCCAGATACAAATAGCACAACCAAAGAGATTCTACTCCAACTTTTATTTGTACAATACGAAAACATTTTTTACCCCACCTAATATATTACATACAAAGTATATATATATATATAATAAAATTAATACATATAATATAATATAATATATATATATATATATATATATATATATATATATATATATATATATATATATATATATATAATATAATTAATACATATAAATTTTTCTGGAAAGAGTTGGAAAAGACGATAAGGATTCAGATGAACGTCGGATGTGAAGAAAGAGAAAGAGTGGTGGGGGGGCAAATAGAGGCAGAGAGAGTGAAGGCTAGACAAAAAAACATCGAAAATGGGACATCAAGAAAATAATTGATAATATTAGATTCCAAATAGAGCTTCTAATAAAGGTCAAAATCGCTATTAAAATCATTATCCTCGCGTGTGAAGCGTGGGCAGAAACTTAGAGAAATATAATTCAAAGAAGACCAATAAACAATTCGTCCATACAAAAAAAAAACATATCTTTATATGGTCCTGTTTACATACTTCTAAATTAATTATGTAGTGCATTTTTTTTATTTTAAAATATTATCTAACGACTTAAATATGGATTTGCATTACCGACTTAGGTCTTCTTCCACCATTTACTTTTAAACGAGCTTTTAACAAAAATGTACTTTTTATTAAAATTTGCGTTCCACTTCCTCTTTTTCAAACGATTGTTAGGGCTAAAAACCGTTAAAAAAGGACGTGGAAAGCAAAATTAATTTTAGAAGTAATTTTTCGTTAAAAGTCAGTTCAAAAGGAGATGATGGAAGCAGTTCTAAGTTTGATAGCTGGTAAAAGTTTAAAGTTTGTAACATACGCACTAAAATGACATTTTCTTCATTTTGTATTGATATTTCGTGAAATGGTCCACAATTTTCTTAGTAAGAACATACAATGTCACGGGTATTTAAGACAGTCTCTCGGAGCGTCGGTTTGCGTTTTAGTTTGTTCACGTTTATAATAGTAACTGAATTTATTCTGATTATGAATACACAATTAATAAAGTGTTTCACAAAGTGGATTTAATAGTTTAGGTTTTGGATATTTAGCGTAAGCTTAAGAGCTTTGTGTAATTTTAATAAGGTAAAAAGAAATAAATTGAATGAGAGGTAATTTTCTCGTGCTCTTTGTAAATAATTTATGGATTTGTGAAAAGTTTATAAAATACGATATTGTCCACTTGAAATAGTTCTAAAAAAAGTTTGAAACTGCATGTATACAGCAAAGGTTAAGTCAAACTATAAAAGTAAGAAAAGATTAGCGAATTTAAAGAACAATTAAACAACAATCAAAAACATCACCTATTCTAGGCAGAATTATATAAATCTTCACCAAAAATACATAAACAATATTATACGTGAATTCAAAGACGACAAAAACTGTATGTAGTTTTTAACAAGCAAATAAACAGTTCACTTTCTATAATGTTTTATAATAATGTTATGTAAATATTATATCTTTTATTTTTTGTGAATGCATATTATTAATGCAATCTATAGTTTTTTAATGAATAATTTGTTAAT
Source organism: Eumeta japonica (assembly GCA_005406025.1). Classification (NCBI taxonomy): domain Eukaryota; kingdom Metazoa; phylum Arthropoda; class Insecta; order Lepidoptera; family Psychidae; genus Eumeta; species Eumeta japonica. Next base: position 45,846 of record BGZK01002075.1, read on the forward strand.
TTCCGTACACAGAGCATAAACTTAATAACCTTTGGTATACAGCTTACCGTTCTCAAAACACACCGATCTTTCTTAAACCACACGACCCTTATATGCCATTAGGGTCATATGATGTAACGTAGTTTATAGTACATCATAAAATTAAATTAAATACCGACTTTTGCAGCTCGTTACAAATTACAGTTGAGTATGCAGTGTTGAAATTCAAGTATATGCAAACCACGCCTACCATAAACAAAAGCCATGTACCTACTGCCTTGCGCAACACTATAGCTCGTGGTATTCCAAATTGTCACGCGTTCAAGTGACAACGTTATAAGTAAGATTCATATATATCATTCAATCTACAGTTCTTATTATATAAATCCGTAGATTTTATCTGTATGTACATAACTTTCTCAATTTTTGTAATAAATATTAGTTTTATAACTCACTGACGCTAATTCTACCATTCTTAAAATATTCGTCTGTTTGTCTACCTGTTTTTTTGCTTTATAATTTAAGAAGGTTTGATCGAGTTTCATCAAAATGGATATACAGTAAGAACATGTCATTGCGTGAATGATGATGGGCTCTCTATGATTTAGTCAAATTCTATAGAAAATATAAAAATATAATTATTATGCTTGCACTTATTTGTAAGCCATATTTATTGCGTGTGAGCAAAACCGCGGGCATATTTAGATTATAGAAAATAAACATTGTTTAACTTTAATATCACGCAGCTAGTATAATATGCGGGATGTATAAAAGATAGAACTGGACTGATGCGTAAAGTGATTATATATATAATCAGTATAAGTATAACAATATGTATCACAATAAGTATAAGATCAACATTTATTTATCGGTTGTTCAATGTCTCTCCTAACGAATTTCAACACGGTCTTTTTAGCATATTACTTCTAGCAAAACAAAGCACTATCGAAGCTTCTACACTTTTGAGGCATAAGCCCTCGTCAACTGCTTTCTATATTTCACTCTCTACTCCTTATTCATTTGTCTTTTGCGAGATGAGATTCTAATATTCGACAATTAAATTTCGAGTATAACACGAATTCCCATTCGCGAGAGCACGGAGGCCGGATGCCTCACATGCCACCTACTCCTGGCCAACCTATCACAATGTATATATGTTGTTATATCGGATTCTAATAACTCCACTGCTGAAACGTACTATCATCATGTTTTTTCATTTCAGGAGGAGGGTTTGGACTTTAAAAATGCTCTATGTCGCATAAACTCCTTACCGATTTGAAATAAGTTAAAAACTCATTAGACGATTGGCCCGTCGTCAGGATTGGAAGCAGACGTCGTCGCCTTGGTGTCAAATGGTACAGAGAGTGTCTCTCAGAGTACCGAGCGGTTCAAAGGCGACGGTCTTAAACATTCAGCCACCACATTGTATGCATATCTCGACAACTTTTATACTTAACTATGCTATTAAGATAAGATATGTCATGGAGATCGATGAAAGATTTTTTCTCGATTAAAAGCGCTGTCTCGAAGACCAGGAAAACACATTGATGAATAAAAGAACCAATTAATTTTCATACAATTTATCGCAGAGACAAATCGAACTCGGAAGTGGGCATGTAGGTCACTTTTAGTTTTGACTTAATGCGTACGTCGATGAAAACTACAAAGACATTTGAGATACCAAACAAACCACTTTCTCAACACTTCCTCAACCTTTTGAGGAAGTGTCTCAGAAAGATAAGCGTAAACTCTGATAACGACAGAGAATAGAGTTGTGGAATTCTTACATAAGATGAAATATTCATGACTCGAGGATGTTGACAACCGGCAGAATGTAATGTTATCTTATGAGTTATCTATAAGTATCAGATAATAAGACTGGTATCGATTTTAAGACTAACATTAGAACTGGGACCAAAATAGGAGTCAGTGATGAAATTAAGTTTGACAGTAAGAATTGAGACGTATTTGGTTCCGTATTTGCAACAGATTACATGTAATATATGTAAAACGTACTGTATTGTTACTTCTACAAAATTGAGACCAGAATAAAAAATATTTTATAATTTGATTACAATACATGCCAATAGTTGTTACGTATTACTATTAACATTTTATATAGACTTACTAAATAGTAGTTATTATCATCTATAACATTTTATAATCACAACAATATCAAAAATATACATCTTCTCGTGACATAAATGTTTATTAAGGCCGCAGCCTAAAGGGAGCCGACGGTAGGTAATACGATACAACTCTACTAAATGTTTACAAACGCTTTTCTTTTAGTAAAATCAAACACTCCCCAGACGCCGCCCGCAAAAATACAACATAAAACGGGCGGAGAGAAATTCCAAGTAAATATAAAGTCAAGCCAGGATTGAGTATTGGAGAATTTGTTTTAAGCCACTTGAGTTCTTGTAAATATTTGAGGAGCTTTCGGGAGCTTTGGACGAGCGTTCACCATTTCACCTGGTCTCGTATTTAGCAAAGTACACTTGTACATTCTCTCGCTAAATCTCCTCACGATATATGATTTTGACGAATAAAGCGCGTTGCGAGAGCTTTAATTTACGCGTTCGTGAGCTGAAGGATACAATAAATGATTCATCGGTTACAATTACTAAATGTAGTGGGTAATTCAGATAAATTGAAGGTTGTTTTGCTTTTACAAATGATGTTTGAAAATGAAAATAATGTTTAGAAATTAATTTATTTATTTATCGACAGTGAAGATTACTCTTCTGAAGCATTCAATTTATAAATCGTATGCTTATTAATGTAAATCTTACAATAAATATAGTATCTCTATATTTTATTTATGAAATACCTTTGCTGAGGATAGATACTAGCAAAGCTTCTCCCATGGAATAAAATTTTGGGATAATACAAACATTCACAGACATGCCTTGCTTTATCATAAAAATTTATTATCTAACTTTTTGGATTTAAAAAAGATGTGAAGACAAGAAGTAGATAAAATAATTATTTTGTTACCAAATATTTGAAGTGGCTGATTAATGTCGTTTTTGTAATAAATGTATTTTACGAATTTAATCGAAAGAAATAAATGTAATAAGATATTTTAGGTAAAACATAATATTGTTAATCTTCCTAGTGATAAGCATAACATTTTTTATACTGATACACGAAAAAGGTTTATCTTTTTGTTGCACTTTTTTTTATTTTATCTATGAAATAATTGATAGATTTGGTATTTATTTCTAATACAAAATAAGAATTTGAAGTATTCAATAAATAAGTCAAAAATAAAATTAATACATTGGGAAATGATTTAATATTATTTTGAGAATAACTGTTTGATTTTACGATTGCAACAATGTGAGAACTTTATACTTTAGGAACAAAAATTTTTGTGTAAAAATTCTTAGCCGTAAAGGATGTAGTTTCAAATTTAGTAAATTTATTCAATTAAAATACCTTTGTAGATAAACATCTGATATATATTTTTAAGTACATAAATACAGTCGCACGTTTTTATAAGCATACATTTCATACTTTACAAGGACATGATTTTTACCAGTTATAGTTTTATTTACAATGTGATTTGATAGTTACTAATTTAATTTAATCAGATCAATATATATTTACAATAAACTTGCACGTATTCTTTTTATAATATGGTTAAACAAAATTTATTATCAAATATAATATCCGCAGAAAGTATCACTGAAAAAAAATTAACTTTAACGCAAACGTATAATAAGGTAAAAATAAAAATGGAAATCATACAAAAGTATTGCATATATTCAGTCAAACTAAAGATTTACCTCTTTTTTGAAGTCAGTTAAAACTGACAGCGTTAGTCCACAAGGATTTTATTTCCAAAATCGTCGTGTCTTGTATATTAATATTATTTACCATAAACTTACTACAGTAATGTAGGAAGCGGAAATAATACAATAAAATTATTGTTAGAAACTATTCATATCTCCGTGTCTATTTAAACACAGTCTCCAAAAGTATCAAAGGAATCTTCATGGGGTTTCCACAGGCAACTTGAGCTTGGCTCGGTGCCACGTACAGACTTACTTCACTGATATAAGCACTTTTAAGTCAGTGATGGAATTGTCGGAATTTTCATGTCAGAATTCCTACCTCATACAATAAATTCCACACGTATGTAGTCGCGGACAAACCTAATGAGACATAATATTATGACTAAGCTGAAAATACAACAAAATGTCTTCAAAGTTATTTATGCAACTATATAAGCTTAATAAAAACATATTTAGCTTACAAAAAAAAAACATCAAGCTCGAGATGATGAATACATTTCTATTATTGTACGGCTACTTAATCAAAGTTTAACTAAGGCAGAAAACCGGCCTTCGCATAAGTTTCCTTTTCTCGATTGTTACCAGGGCACCCGGAAGTTTAAACGGGTCGTATCGTCGACATTTCGACGAAGGCCGTCTCCACAAAAATGAAGAAAAAACACATTAAACAAGAAAAAACGAGTATGACATTAAGCGAGATGTTTAGGGTTCCTTAAGATAATGAAACGGTAGACTGTAATACGTTTTTTGTGGTCGCTAATTTGTATTCAAATCGAGCTAAAATTGAAATAAAAGACACCAAAATTGAAAATATACTAAATATAAATGAATTTGAGAATGTTGTAATTATAAATATAAAAATTTACCTGATTTTTTTTAATCTGACCTCCATGGTACACCGCATTCCACACACACGTAAAATATTTAAAAAATATAGAAGCTTATTTTTTGTTAAATTACATTTTTAATATTGCAACTCTTAAATAATTCATTTACCGTGAAACCGGTCAAAGTGCGTTAATTATATTCATGACCAGGTGCTCTAAATATATCTTTTTATTTATTTTTATATATCAAGCGATTGGTACTTAGTAAGTATGCACTTTCACTACATCTTACACTTACGTAAAATCTTATATCTACAAATTATTAAAATTATGAGTAATATGTAACAGAATATAATATATTATCTAGGATAGTACTATTCTTATATAATTTTGTTCAGAAACGTAACTGCACTTGAACTTTTTTTTGTAATAAATATATTCATTTCTTTTGCTATCGTTTATTATATTTCAATAAAAAATTAAAGCTGCATATTTGGTATTAACAAATCTGTTTGACAAATCCAAACAAATCCAAAAAGATTTCAAACTAATATTTTTAGAAAACCCCTCTTAATTTTAACTTACCGGTATGAAAATTAAAAAAAAAATCATAAAATTAGTAAAATAGCTTTTAGCCCAATTTTCAAAAATCTAGTTTTCACCATGTCTTGACGTTTTAGGGTCTTAAGAATCTATTTCGACCTTTTTCCGAATGATGTCTTTGTGCATGCGTGCGCGCGTGCCGGTTTGTATTCGTATGTAAACCTCAAACCTCTCATAATTTTTGAATGAATTAACTGATCGAAAAGCAGTTTGCGACATTCGAAAGGAGTTCACTCGATTTACACTTCTTGAAATGTTGGACTAGTTTCAGCAGGTAGGTTTTGTTTTTAGTCTACTCTACCGATCGATACCAAAATCTAATCAGCCTTTTCCACAAACAGGTGCATCGATTGTCGTAAACTCCATAAAAATCAGTTGGCTTGTTCAAGTTTAAGAAATTTTTGTTAAAAGTACTTTTTAACAATATTTTGCAAATTGCTATAAAGATAGATTCTAAAATCTATCCAGTTGTTTTCCTTAAAAATCAACATCAATCATTACTAAATTCTTCAAAATCGGTTTATTTGTTTACGGGATCTTTTGAAGGATATTTTTTTTTTGGAAACTTCATAAGCCATTCTACCAAAAATTCTAAAATCTAATGAGTAGTCTGCTTTAAAATATAGCATTGATCATCTCGAATTGCATCAAAATCGGTCGATTACTTTGAGAGGCACGATTAACGAAAAATTCTAAAAAAGTGTATTTAAAAAAATATTTTGTTTTTCAAAAATGTTTGGAGTTCGTCATCTTTTTCTGTTTAAAAATTTGCGTCATCTCCCATACAGCAGCTCACAATCAAACAATATGTTCCAAAAAAAAAGTGTTTTTTTAATACATTTTTACATTATGAATTGTAAGAGCTCAAAACGTATTAGAACTAAATATGTTATTATGAGCTAAAAAAGATACAGCTCCTTTATTTTTAGCACTGAGCTCAAAAGTAGTAAGAAATTTCAGAAACTACTTGAAGGGTCAACCTGTTCCAAATTTTTGGGTTCAAAAACCATATTTATGACTCAAGGAGCTCAAAAACACATCGATCAATATCAAAGCGGAAAGTTTCAAGGATGACCTGCAGGGTCGATTGTTTTACAGATTTTTATTTTTATTCTTTACATACGACAAAAAAGTAGCGATAAATAACTTATACGTTTTTGAAAAACTATTCTCCGAGCCATTAGAAATGTTGACAAAATACGTTTCAAAGGTCTTTAGAATTTTTAATGAAAATCAATTCTTTCATCATCATTTTCACTACCAAATTCAGAATAACCCTAGGCTAAACTGGACCTGCATACTGAATTTTTCTGTATATATATCATTATAAGTAATACAAATAATTTATTTCTCTCTCTCTCCCTCATTAGATTGAGCAAACGAAATCCCATACATATAAGATAATGTTAGTACCGAACACACAGGGATCGTGTGCCTGGGCGATTCCCTAAAACAAACGAGCAAAACCCTTTCTTCTAAGCAAATAACGAAAATGTTGAACTCTCTTTCGCTAATGGAGCGGAAGTGGAGACAACACTTTGCGAACAAAGTACGTCGACCACTTATGTAAATGCAGTAGGGTCGCTATAATTTTCGAGTATTTCAGATTGAGAATGCCGCCAACGAATAGGTCGCGAAGGAGACACCCTATCAACCAAATTGTCCGTATTGAGCTGGACTGATTTACCTCACCAACGAGCTTCGCGGTCAGAATCATTGTTAAATCTACATACAAGTGAATGGGATCGACCAAGGAAAGTGGCAACAGGTAAATCTCGTCATTAGTTTTCATTCCAAAACTTGTCATATTGTACTTCGACGTCTGTCGAAGTCGTACTAAACGTCATAAGTCAACTTTCAACAAATTATTATAATTTTCTTCCCATGGCTCGATGACATGTCGAAGTTAGATATTCGATATGCTTTGGAAGTCATTTGGTAGTGAGTAAACAAAATCCGGTTGTGTCAGACCTCGCCCCTTGACCTGGAGGTCAGTGAGGTCGATTATCGGGTTTACATATCATTACAGAAGTGAACATTACAAAAAAAATTGATTGCTTCAAACAAAATTGTGATTCCCTTGATTAAGTATCTCGATTCCATCGAGCATAAATAACAAGATCTTAGATACTTCAAATAACATAATTTTGATTGATTATCATTATTTAATTAACTAGTCAACTATATTGTTATTATAATTATTCTTTAACTGAGGCTATGATTAATGCCAATACAGAAACGATTATAGTAACTGGTTCAAGTTAATAAATTCAACTTAGAACTTGTTACATTCGAACCCTATAATTTTTATTATAATCAAATTCATTTACTTGAATCAACTACGAAACTTGTTTTATGCTAAATGGTAACATTATAATAACAAATAAGTACTCTTATTTAAATCCATTATGAGCCTTTCCCACATCTCCCCTTAAACTGATATTTAATAAAAAGTCTCTTTTAAAATTGGTTTTGCGTTCCACGTTCTCCTTTTAACAGTTATTAAGGCTGAAAAACCGTTCAAAGGAGGACGTGGAACGTAAAATTAATTTTAAAAGTAACTTTTTGTTAAAAACCACTTTTACTTGAGATGGTGGAAGAGGCCTTAAGAAATATTTTGTTTCACTGAGTAAGGTCCATATCAATAAATCGTATTCAACTTTGAGAATGCCCATTAGTTCGCATATGAGGGGTTGTTCTGAAGTTCAGTCTTAATCACGACTTTGACGAATGCTACGAGAAAAAATATAACGTTGAACTTACCTATGTTCAAATTTACACAACTTATGAAGAATTCATAGAACATATTATCATATTTAAAAATCTAATTTCTTGTTAATAATTAATTCCTAAAAGTGAATCTCATTGTTGTAACTGGCATATGTGACAAATTTACAAATTTTGTATGAAATAAAACAAAAAATAAATTGTGAGAAGGTATTTGTTTATTAATTATTAAATAGTACAAAGAAAAGTTACATATCTTTTTTTGCTAATGTTAAAATAATATTACAAGATATCGAAAATATTAATGAGTTGTAGAAAATAACTGTCTTAGGTTCATTCTTTGATTCCTTATACTTTTGGTACGTATTACACCGGGTCTTCAACAACAGCACCGACCAACAATACCACGTTTAATTCATTTACATCCGACGTAAATGACGATGAAAGTACATCTTACTTTTCGCAAGTAATGCAAATACTAAATGAAGAAACAAACAAATAATGAACGAAATAAACCGATATAAACTCGAGCGACACATAAACAACTTAGGCTTGACTAAGGATCTGCGCTAGATTTATTCTATGGACTTCCTCTCCAGCCTCCGTTCCGCCCTTGAGGTGAGGTGGGAAGGGTAGTTCCTTATTTCAATTCATAAATTAATTATTCATCTCAACTAATATGAAAATCATTTTAAATAATTACTGTCAGTACAATGTAACATTAAATTCATAGTTAATTCAATAATATTAAACATAAAAGGTGATCATTTTATCTTCGTTGTTTTAAAAATGAATAGGATATTAACAGGTATTAGATAAATCAAATATGGTAAATTTATTAGTTTAACAATGAAAAGAATTAAAAGTATTAATTTATATAATTATATCCATTTATTTATTATGAATTGATTTACCTATATATCTGCATAAGTTAACTAAATAAAACTGATCAATTTATACAAGGAAATAAATTATGATAGAAACAATGTATATACTTGGTAGAATCAATGTGGTACCTACACTGTTAGTTCAATTACAAATAAACTTGTTGGTATAACGGATCAGCTTTCGTTGATGTACACAATTTCACAATTGTTTTAATTAATTTAACGTCAACTTAGAGAAAATCTCTTTTAGTTAGCATTCATTTTTTAGAGTGTAACCTCCCACAATCTTATTGTTGCAGACTTGATATCTCCTCGGTGGCTCCGTGCGGGTTGGCTGATAACCGTTGTCACCAATACGGCGACAACATCCGGGACAATGATTGAGCTTAATTTTCAAGGCAAGAAGCGAAAGCTTTAACATGACGTAAATTCAAAACAAGCGAGTGTTCCTGGTCACTCGCCAATCAGTACTCTCGATTAATAGAACTGACGAAAATTCGTCCTCGACTTTGACCTGACATACCAAGTACATTGTAATGCACAACAGTGTTTTTGGTTCTTACATTAACCGAATGATTAGAATGTATGAAATTATTAATTTAATAAACTATAATTAGAATAATTAAAACAGCCATTAATAATTCTCAGCTTTCAGCTGAGAAATGGCTATTCTATCAGAAAGAAAAGTGAGTACAATAAAATTTTTTGTACAATACACGCTAAGAAAAGTCGGCAATGGTCACCCTAGAAAATCTTATGCAAAACATATTGGTGGCATATTAAAGAAGGGTCAAATTTTAACCATCCTAAACCGACGAGTTTGCGTGAAAATTTTTATGGGTGTCAGTGAAGCAAGAGGGAAATGCATTAATCGTAACCTGTGGAAATCTATATTCTCTGCCAACCCTTTTGGAAAATAGCTGTGAATTCATTTTATACGCTAAGAAAAAACCTTTTTATTCAAAAATATGGATAAAAACGGAACGGCCCAAAATTTATATTGTTGGACGAAGACTCCCATACGCCAGTACTATTTTTTTTAAGTTCGCTTGAAATCTCTTCTCACTCTCATTTTAGGGCTGCTCTTAAAAGTGAAATTTAATAAGTACCATTATTAGCTTGATTCTAATTTTTTTTAATTAATTAATCATCAGCTTGATTCTATACGTTCGTTTCAATATATTATGACACGATGGTATTTTTTCGTGGCCGCGGTCAGTCGACAGCAAAACGGATCCCGAATCGAAAACGAACGCGACCGCCACTTGAACTGATTCATTACTCACGTAAATATCCTATGCGAATCAATTTTTTTGTTCGTATCCTACGAATGACTGGTACGAACGCAAATAGCAAAAAAAAAATCCATTTGTTTTTACATCAAATTACACGTCAGTGATCTGGTGGACCTTGTGCAAGTGAAAGTTGGTAATAACTTACCTGCTAAAGGCCGGTATATTACTAACCACCTGTTATATGTAAAGTTCCAGTTTAAAAGGACTCACACGAAATATTTAAGTGATCAAGAGAATTGAAAAAATGAAAATTGACTTGTCAATAATTCCGATATATTCTTTAATATATGTACTAATATTGTATTACATTCGGATTTGCATATATTGTAGTATTAACGATCGTATCTTAGAAAAAATTCTATTTTTTAAGTATGATGAAATTACATGTATATTATCTAATGTCGTGATAAATTTTCAGTTTTTTAAGAATCTGTTGTTTGCGTATTGTAATTAAGTAACCATACAAAAGTATAAAATAACACACTACTGACAAGAATTTAAGTTTTTTTTTATTATATTTTGAAAAAGAAAGGTTCCATGAAGATGACTCACCGGATAATTTATTTTTAAACCATATAAAACTTCTGGTAAAGTCCTTGGAGTGTGTCGCGATAAGGTTCTGTATGATTATACCATTTTTTTTATGTATTACCTGAATGAATATCAACGAATGAAAGCTCAGCTGAGGCAAAATATAGAAGCGTGCTTTGAGGATGAAGGAAATTAAATGTACTCTCTAAAACTGAATTAGTGGAAAACCACTAATTATTGGTCAATAGCTACTATTTTAAGATGTCCAAAGTATACGACCAGCAATAAGTGGTTATCCACTCTTTCAATTAGTAGAAATTATTACAAATTAAAATTGTAAATTTTCTACTAATTAAAAAGTATAATTCTACTATTATAAAAGTGATTATTTTACTAATTGTCAAGTGACTACTAATTCAGAACTACTAATTCAGTAGTGAAGTTGGGCCATATTACTTTTTTCAATTAGTGAAAAATTACTAATTGAAAAGTAACGCCTACAAACTTAGTAAACCTGTAGTAGATTCAACTAAAAATTACAAATTTTGATGTAGTTTCTGCTATTACTACTTCAATTAGTAAAAATTCTACTAATTCAGTTTTAGAGAGTAAATATAAAATGTACAGAAAGAACAAACGAAAAATGTTTTAGCTATTTGATTTTCATATTGTTTAGTATTCTATTTAACACTCATTTAGAATTTTATTAGCATCTTAGTGAGATTACTAAATAATTTTATTTCCACTATGTAAAAGCCACTATATAATTAATAAAAAATTACGTAAACCATAATTTCTATAATACTTTCAATATTTTCATTCTTGTTCTCTCGTTATATATAACTATATAGCATTTAAAATTCATAATTCACAGTAAGACTACCCCAAAGTTGATTTAGCCCAAACTAGCATTCGATAGAATTCGTAAGATCTGGCTGTGTACACGTTAAAAAAGGTGCAAAACGTATGTATTGTGTGAGATAAGTTGAGTGAAATATAATAATTATTAACAAATTTATTTGATTTAACAACAAATTTTCTTCATTAGACACATCATCAAAAAGATCTCACAACTTCTCTTTATTAATAAAATACTAAATTGTCGCCAACACAGCGGAAGGAAGTGGCTTGCATTCCGCTAACAAAATTCTGCTACGAACATGTGACGCCGACTGGAATTGTAATTACTGTTTTGATCAAAACTAATACGGTTATACTAATATTGTGTAGTGCTACTGCACTTAGGAAACACTTTGAGAATAAGAAAAGTAAATAATGGCTGGTAAAGTAGGAATATTGTTTGAATAAATAACTAATATCTTTTGTTTTTTGTTTAAATGAAAGTTTTTTGTTTGCAGCCTATTGTAGCTTGTTGTTGAAAATGGAAAAAAAATTAGTTGCGTGCGGATATTCTGTGAGCTTTTTTGGAAATGTTAGAACAAGATCCTAATATATTTTTTTTTTGGCTCGACTTATTACCATGGATGAAACGTGGCTTCACCATTACGATCTAGAAACACAAGCACATTACAATTTCCAATTACTTGCAAAATACTATCATCTCAAACTCTTAGATTTGTTCTGCTGGAAAGATCATAGGCTCTCTTTACACGGATAGTAAAGAGGTTCTCTCGATCGAAGATCTCGACTTTAGAGTTACTGTTATAGGCTCTTTGTATGTATAAAAGATAAAAAACTTGCGAAATTTTAAAAAACGGCAAGGCAGACTAGATAACATTGAAAAATTGTTTTGTTCTATAAAGATAAAACCTCAACTCATAAGTCCCCCATTGTTAAGGCTGGAACTCGAGATGTTGTCGTCTTCTAAACAGTTGATAATCCCCCATAATCATCGGACTTTGCCGCTAATTATTTCTATTAATTTCTGAGGTTGAAGAACTATTTGAAAGAACGGAGACTCAAAGATAATGAAGTAGTAGTCATTGCAATATAGGAATTTTTAGATGCTCGTGATGAAGAGATTTTTAGAAAGGAATCTTAAATTTAGAAAAAGGATATGAAAAGTGTCTTATGCTAAAAGGTGACTAAGACGAAAAATAAAATAATAATCAATCAATGTAAGCGGCAATATACTTAATTTTTTTATTGAACGCCCTTCATATATGTAACTTTAGAATATTATAATTAAAGATCAAAGTATTAAATTTAACGCTATTCTACACATTATCAAATTCCTACCTTTGCTTAACAATCTAACAATGATGTCTGTGATATCAATAAAGAGCCTCTCATGCACTGGATTACATTTTAATTCAATTATCTGCAACGGATGCTGCAATAAATGTTAAAAAAGTCATCACATTTGTTGTCTTAGAAAGAGTCACGATACGAGCAATCCCACACCAGAAGCGTCCACACGTGGTACCAATGAGCTGTTACCGGACGGGCGGCGCTTTTGAACGCGCTGTCTAAGCTCGCGACCGGAGAACTTGAAGCATCACTGAGCTTTTGATTCAAAACACGTTTCGGTTCCGGATAGGAGTCGTTCTTAATTAAGATAAATATCGCAATTAAAATAGGAAAGGTGAAAATAAGCCATCTGCGAAATGTTGAAGGGCCGTCGGTTCATTTGAGATCTTTTAAAGATTTTTAAAAGATTAGAAAACATAAATATTTTAATAATTTTTAATCAACATTATGCTATTAAATTAGTGTCTCTAACTCTTTTTAGGTTCCGTATAATTCCGTATAATAGTTCCGTATCCAGGTTTGAATATGCTTCCTTCCGACTCAAAACTAATGCGCTGACTACTCTGCCGTTTCATCCATACATCCCGTACGTAATACGAATTAAAACAATCAAAAAAAAAGAAAAAGCAAAACGCTTCATTAGAGCATCACTTAAATCGTAAAGTAAACTTTATGCGGTTGACACAAAATTTAATTTCGATGTTAATATCCCGAACAATAGCCGATAGCGGATGTAAAGGGTTGCATTCGACTGGCCTTCTCCGCGTCATCCGCCCGCTACGGACCCCTGCATTTAGAACGTCACTTAATAGCGGACAATTTCAATGGCTGCGCCCGCCATTGTGACGGCGCGCGCCGAGGGAAAAGCCCGCCGGAACGGAAAATTTGTCGCGCCCATTATTCCGGTGGACGTACGACGATTAAATTCACACGTACGGTGCTTATACGTGCGGGAAATTAATAAAATGGCAACAAAGTACGGGGCCCGTTGAGCGACTCGGTTATTAATAAAATCATTTCCTTTTTTTATATTCTGCATTCTGTAACCGTGGAGATAATCGATAAACCGTATGCGAGTCTGTCTGCAGTATTTTAAATCTAATGAAATGAAAGCGGTTACCATATTTTTTTTCATTTTATTTCATAATAATAATTTGATATACTTAAGCAGTATTCGTACGTCGCTGATTTTCCTTTGTATACACGTAGTATTTTGATATAATTTTTGCTTCAAATGCTATTACATATTGCTAGGAATGATTAAGAACGTATTATATCCCTTTATATTTTATTGTAAAAAGTACATTAAATGTGACAAGATCATTGTAAACTATATTTTTGACGTGACAACGTCTTATAAATTGGTTTGCCGGGTGACACTTCAAGAAACTGCGTTACGCTCCGCTCACGTTATGCGCTCACAATGAGAGCGAGTGAGAGGCACGCGTCCCTTCCACTCGGGCATGGTTAGCCCGCCTAAGAGCGAGAGAGACAGACATAAAAAGTGAAAGGCACGCGTCCCTTCCACTCAGATAGGAACAAGTTAAGTTGTAGTAAACGCTGTTTCATTGTACGCAAATGTATTGCAAGTTATTGTATGTATATTTGTATATAAATACGTATGTATGTGTAAAGGTAAAAATAAAATTTTGTTAATATGAAATTCAGTGCGAGATTCTTTGTATAAATTAATGTTTTAAATATAATTCTTTGTATAAATAAATGTTTTAAATTGTTACTATTATTTCATCCTTCTTCCTACTATACGAATGAATATTCACATTAAAATGATTTTACCACTCAAAGTCGTTGTCACGTAAAACTTTCGCCCGTATACCGACTTTACAGGCAACCAATTTTTTACAATTTTTTTCAAATATGTAAGTTGAATTTCGTACATAGATTATATGAGCGACTATTCTGACACGCATTGATTTTCAATTCAATATCTAACAATGAAATGACCAAAGGAAGTATAGCTTAATATATCCCCTAACAAAAAATACAATATAGACTGAGTTACGTTTAAATGTGACGTACAGATCGACAGACAGTACGAGTGTGCTAACACTTACCCAAAATGGATTTATGTAGTTGTAACTTATAACAAAGAACTCTGTGAAAAACGTAACAAAGGTTTTTTTGTCAAATAACCACATGTTTTATTTATAAGCCTACGTCTATTTTACAGAGCGTTAGGCAGAGAAACCACACAGATTTCCAAGGCACGGTCCTTACATAGTTCTCTGGCTTCAGCGGTGTTCATCGAACGTTTCATGCATAGTCGCCGGTTCAGGGTTTTCCGGGCTCTCGCCCTGCTTTAATATGGCGGCAATCTGGACTGTATAAGATTTACTAGGGCGTCCCTGCCAACCTTTCCGTCACACGCATTCGCGCTATGGATTTATTTCGTCAATTTGATTTCATCCATACATTCCAGATGGCTATCCGGCTTAAAATATCTTTTTTGTTCTTGTCGCTTTATTTCCTCTATCCGGATTTCTGATTCTTATATGAATAAACATTTTTAAAACTTTTATTTATAGCATTATTATATTTAGAGAAAAAAAAAGGTAATAAGATATTGTTTTTTTAGACTTAATAACAATTCAAATAAATATTTTTTATTATACTTCTTGTTATACTGATATTTACTTGGGTACTATAATCCTTTGAGAAAGAAGTCCTTAAGCTCTTAATTAAATATGCGAAATGATGTCAAGGTAAAAATCGCTTATATTTATACATCTGATACCAGCGTATAAAAACACGAACGCAACGAATGCTTATTTAAAGGCCTTGAACACGTCCTTTGCTTTCACGGTGACTTTTAATCCAAACAAACCGATGGCAATAAAATCGAAGAATACGGTTTGGAAATATGTTCCCTATATTGAAATTCAATTACACCGCTCAATGGTTGAAGAAACAAACAGTTTGTTAGATTCAATGGAAACTGCTATGCAACGAATCCGACTGTGGGGGAGCAAAGCCATTTTGAATTTGTTTTCCCTATTGTGATTTCCGCATAGTTATGGATTTTGAGCAGAAAAGCTCGTTTGGGTTTGAGCTGACGGCTTACATCAAAATCTTTTAATGCTATATGTAAAAATATTGACATAGACTGATTAAAATGACGTCTACTATGTAATGTTATTTAAGTTTAAAAATAAGAAAATTTCAAATGATATCGTCAACTTCTTGATCAAAAAAGTTCAGTAATAATATACTAATTACATATGGTGGAAAAGAGCTTTTAAAGAACTCCATTAACGGCTATGAAATTCGATACAGTAGAAAGATTATTATAAAACAAGAATAATCTTTGTTTCTAGCCGTTTGTTTGCGATGTGATTTTTTTTAATATAGCCATACGTTATTTGACTGGGTTTTAAAATACACTAGATTTTCCTCGCGGAATTACTTGAGTGAATACAGAACGCATTTAGTAATTTTTCATAGCGATTGGCTTTACATAACGGCGAAGTCTAAGAGAGGATTAAGATAGACACGGATCTAAGATTGAAATCGCGAGTGAGACGAAAGTGGAGATCGAGAGCGGAAGGAATTCATAATAAAGAAATTTAGGACCAGTAATTGCGTTTTAAAAATATGCATTCTTCTGGAATAATCTGATGGAAATGGAATCAAAGACAAAACAGCGATCCTGATTGAGAACGCGATTGAGATTGGAATCATCGTTACCGGCGTGATCGGCACTTACAAAAATATAAAGAAATTCATTCTGCGCTCACGCCAGTAAAGCCGCGAGCTAAAGCTAGTTTATTACATATGACGACATTCGTGTAAGAGACATGGCCATACTTCTGATTTTTAAGTACCCGAATAAACCGGGCGCAACAAGTTGACATTCATTTTGACTTCGCAGCCTCGCCCACCAGACGCGTTTCTGTTTAACTCAACGTTAGTCCCAAATTCAGACAGGCGGCCTCGCTACATTGTCACCTGCTTTTTTTTATAAATATTTTGTTTCTCTAAAGTTTTGCTTAGCGTTTACGAATTATTTTTACTTCGTTGAATACTTTGATGAGCTACACGGGTGAGATGAAAAGAAAAATAAAAATGAAATAACTTGTCAATTTTGTGTAGCGAGATCAAAAACTGTGTGCACATTTTTAAGTTATTGAAAAAAATGGCTTGACTTTACCTTTTATCTTTTACCTTTGACGAGCTATAAGATCATCTTCGATTGATTTTCACCTGACATTAAAACCGAAGTGTGTCTCTTAAACATATTACAATCCGAACCAATCTAATTATTAGGAACCTTTAAATTTTAGATGAGTTTTTAAGACCAAGTTTTACTTTTTCAACGGCATCCCAATAATATATAAGCAATGTGAATTTAAAGAGAATACGTAATCAGTACTGTTATAAATATGCAGCAGTTACCCATTGCTAAATGTATGTAAAAGTTTAAAAGTCATGGTCAGATAGACAGATAAATAAATAAAATGTGGCGATTGTGTCACAAAATACATCAGAGTATA
This sequence comes from Eumeta japonica, assembly GCA_005406025.1. Classification (NCBI taxonomy): domain Eukaryota; kingdom Metazoa; phylum Arthropoda; class Insecta; order Lepidoptera; family Psychidae; genus Eumeta; species Eumeta japonica. Next base: position 63,220 of record BGZK01002075.1, read on the forward strand.
CTCGTAAAATGAATAACTACAAGTTTTTATTTTGTGAATTATTGTAATTAATGTAAAAACACTGATTAAATAGCGCACATAATTTCTTTCGTGCTTTGACTTCGCCCGACCTTTCTCTGTAAACTACCGTTCATTGAACTTTCCGCGAAGGGATGATAAGGTCATCCTGCGATTTGGTAATAAATATAGAGATTACCCCGAAAGGGATGGGCGCGCGCTATCCCTCCTGGTTCGTTTCGTCCTAAAGACAAAAGAATGGTATTTCCCGATGCAACGAGGGCCTCGTATTTGTTGGTCGGACCCGACGTAAAGTACATAAGCCGATCCGTGTAGAAAAATTTCCCGTTGAGATTTATCGGTAATCTCGTTTGTCTTTTAGTTTTATTGTTTCTATTGCCTTTTTTCCGGGTAATGAATTAGCTTCGTTCGTTGTTTGCTTTGGGGTCATCTAGTTTACTTCGGGAATGCATGCATACGTGCAGGGATCAGCCGGATGTTAAATAGGAGGGGATCTCGTAGTCGTCCCCGCCTGTAAAGTAAGTTTGTTCGTTGTTGTGTACTTTGTTTCAAACAAAATGAAAAGTTGCGGACTTGACACTGTACAAGCTCAACAGCTCATAGGCGTAGTCTAACCTCAAAGTGTATGGTTTTCTTAGGATGTGAACAACTGTTTTTGTTAGAATATCATTGAATAGGCAACGGTACTCACGATGTTAGGATAGAAAATCGAGCGTCGTACCAACTGAACTGTCAGTGTTTTAAATACGATTTTAAAATTCCTTTCGTATAATCTAAAACAAGACTAGTCTGTACTCTAATTACAAGAGTCCTCATTTCATCGACTCGCTTTCTGCAATAACTGTACAAAAAAAAATTAGTCAGTCGGATGTCTTCTTACGAAAATTCTTAGCGATTTATTATGGTTTCGTCTTCAAACGATCCGCAAAGGGTCTTATTAAGCTGTGCCAAGTTTTCTTCACGCCACTGCTGAGGTATAATACCCCATCGTTTTATTACAGATTTAAGGGCTGGGACGTTGAGCCCTAACGCGAGCCCATAGCGAGTTGTGGCCGCTGAAGGCCGACGTCGTCGATGCTTCGACAACAACCAGAATTAATGGCTCGACGTGATCTTCTGGGGCGCGGAGGAGCTAATGTTTTTTGCAAGGACTTTAATATTTCTATATTGACTTTACTAGGTGAGCTGTCTAATCATCCTTTTGTTTGTAGAAATAACTTTTTTTGAAACTAAGCAAACCCGATATTAAGATTTAAATATTATTAAATGGATATCAGCATTTATTTGTAAATCAATGTAACAAACGAATAGTTTTTCTATTCATGAAAACGGGAACGAAAAAAAAATTCTCTTATAATCAATGCAAAAGGTATCTAAAATCAGAAATATCACTCATAACGCATAGTGTTCTTCCATATTTTTCGCTCTAGAATTAAAATGGATATATTTTGGATAGATATCTGACAAATAAAAACATAAGCAAAAAACCCAGTCCGATATTCGAATGTTCACATAAATCATTATACAACATTACAACGAACGACCAGATATTAAATAAGATTAAGATTTGAGAGGGCCGAGACGAGACCAGAGATCCGCCGCTGGGGGATTAATTCACCGGTTTAAGTCTGTTTTGTGCGCGTCCGGCCGCTTTTGTCTGCGGCGCCGGGTATTAATTTGAAAGAAGATTGCCATCTGTCGCCGGGCGCGCGCCGGCCGCCGTTCGTGTCTCCGGATTTAAAGTTTTCCGTTGGGCGCTGCGATCGTTCTGTGTACGGATCTAGCCCACGTTTTAATTTAGAGGCGTACTAGCTATCGCTCGCGGTTCCGTCCGAATTTAATACGAAGAAATTTTTTCAAACACGACTGATAATTTCTGAAACGAGCGCGCTTATACAAACACGTTAACAAGCGAATTTTTATGTTTTATTTTAGTAGTAGAGATTTTGAAGGCAAGAAAGGCCGCGTTTGAAAAGTAGTGTAAAGAAATCACAGCCAATAATCGGATTTGCAAAGAACTCTTATTGCTCAAAATATGTTTAATAATATTAGGGAATTAAGCCGAATTTTATCATAGAAATTAATGTGAAATTTTCTTGTTCAAAACATATTCATTACTAAGACCGGGTAGAGTAATATTACAAAACGTATATTGTTGCAATATCCAACTAAAAGCGTAATATTCATAATATTTATATAATGTAAAAGTGCTGTTATAAAGTTAAGCATTCAAACATTTTTTTTCAGTAACTATTGCCTGTGTTTTCCTAAAGACATTCATCACACAAATTTTTAAAATAAAATGATTATGCAAATGCTTTAAGCCTTAAGAGTAAGTATTCTTGAAGAATTTTCAATTATTTTTTATATTACATATGATATTAAGATCCTCCTCCACCACTTCCTAAAATATTAAAATAACTTTTAACAAAAATCAATTATTTAAGAGTTTCTTTTGAAGACAAAATTCATACTGAAAGTGATTTTTTATTGGAAATGAATTTAAAAGGATATGTGGAAATCGCCACAACAATCTTATTGCCACGTAGTAAAAGAAAAACACACAAAAATAATTTAAAAACTTCAAAATTATTTTAAATATCAATATCTATATGCTCAATACCAGCACAGCAGTCTGTTCTCGATCTCTTCAAGTCGACGATTTAAAAATAAATGCCAGGTCTTAGCTTTACAATAAACAATATTTTACAGCAAGGAGGAGAAGACATGATTTTCTTTTACTCAACGCATTCTACGTCAACGTGTTCCTTAATTTATCAAGTCAAACCCCATCCCGTTGTTCACGACCGGCGGGCGCCGCGGCGCTCCGTCCGCACGAGCGACTCGGACCTCGCGCCGCGTTTCTGGCGCTTCACAAAAAGCGAATGACATTACACCGCCACCTGTGAATCTTAATTTGTAATAATTCATTTTGAGGCACGGCAGCGAACCATAATTTTTGGCAGGCCGTATCTCTTTGTGTTAGGACAATTTTGTCATGTTTAATTTCATGGTGCGTACCGGCGTCGTCAGCAATTAAGTTAACGCTCTATGATCAAAGAACTCATATAGAGTCGTTAAATAATGCGCTGATTCTGAATGGTGAATTGTACTGACTTTTCCAGTAGCATCAAGTTTCAAAATAGGCACCACAACAATCAGCTTACATTTTTTGTTTCATGTCATTTTTTCATGAATACAGCGTTATGATGAAAACAATAGCTGTATTCATTGAAACGTTGTGCTGCAATATATTATAATTTATTTTAAATAATACGTACTTAATAAACAACACGTTTTTATAATTTTATTTAGTGGAATATTCGAAAAATATTTAAAGAAGTCTTTTAACAATCTGTTTCTAATGCAATGTTTTTAGTTTTTATTATAAGATTTAACACTTTATATTTTTTACAATTGGAAAATTATAATTAAATGCGCATTCTTGTTATTTCCTGCATATTTTAAAGTGCATACATGAAGATAGATATTTTTAAAAAACAGGAGAGATGGGAGTCGGATTCGGACGATTATCATTCTGTACTGCATTTTTTTCTTACAGAAACGGTTCTGATGTATATCTCGATATATGGCTTTTATCATTGAACAGATTATGGTACTATTGGGAATCTAAAAGTATATACGAATTTTAAATGTTGCTAATCTTTCAATTTGTCTAGGTACTCGATGTCCTCGCTCTGGTTTTTTAAATAAAGTTTAGTTGCAACTGCCGAACGTAACGTTTCTGCAATAAACTTGTTACACCGCACCACGAACGAGTTTTATTCCTACAACGCCCTAACTACAGTCCAATCAGCAAATAATATTAATTTGTGCAACGGATATTGAGATCAATAACATATAAGATCACTCCTACGAGTAATTCTTTAAATCAAAATTTTGCTTTCTAAATCATATGCATTGTAATCAAAATATCTATACGCTTGTGCTAAATTATCATTTTTATTATCAAAAAAATTTTAACAAAATCGATGGTCAATTAAGATATACCACAATAACCCAGTTAGTCGCGTTTCAAGTACTAAAAAAAGTTAATCAAAACTACATGGCCTTTTGATTCAGGAGAGAAAAAAAAACCATGCTTTTTTTTATCCGTCGACTATGTATTGTCCGAAATGTCAAAATCCACCGCAAAAGGAAAAATAGTTTCCATAAAGTGTATATATACAACCTCTTTGGTTTGAAAGAACTCGAGATAAATAGGACGCATTGATTATTTCATTTCGTTTTTATTTTTAAATAAATATGCTACATCAATTACTTTATTGTAAAGTAATTGAATTGAAGAAAAAAAACGATAAACAAATGAAAAACTTATAAGACAACCATGATATCACTTTTTCGGCATTAGCATCATGCATTTCTAAAAATCGATTATTGATAAAATTTTACGTTTGAAATGATTTGACGTTAAATTAAAATAAATTCGTAATTTAACATCATTATCCAAGGAAATAACTTGATAGTGACGATAATAGTTTGTGGAATCTTGCCTCATCTACGAAACAGATCGATTTCTGCGTTATAATTTCGACGACGAAATAGATGATTTCGTGTTTTAAACATTTTCAAAATCAACGCTTCTTCCAAGTGTTTTTTTTTCTTTGATTACAGCACTTTCGAGGAGCAAAACGAGCGTGCAAGCCACCAGCAAGTAGGTGATCACCTCCGTCCATGGACACTCCTAACTCCATGAAAAACACCGGCGTCTTGGATTAGAAGTAGAATATCTGATAAAGGGGAGAACGGGGGGCGTGAAGAGATGGTTTGAGAGGGAAGAGTGGTGGAAGAGGAGTAGGGTGATGAAAGTAGAGTGGGGTGATGAAGAGGGAATGGGCCCTCTGAAACCTCATTCGCTAAACGAAGCGCAACCGCACAAGCTGTGTTTGTACGCTGTGAGAGTATAGTATCATACCGGTGTTTTTGAAAACAATGGCTTTTAATTTTATCACAACTCTTGTCTTAATATGTGAAGCGCACCATAAGTTTCTGGATATGGTCACATAATATTTAAAAAATAATAACTACCTTTAAGAAAGAAACTCTTTGGCTGTATAATACAGTTTATTTCATCTGTGACTTGTTTTTACATTGTTGCGTCATTTTCAAAATTGCATGTTTTCATTACTATGGATTTAAATCATTATGTTTTTCCCAGTATGACTTTCTACAATTTTAAGTGTGATTTGACAGCTCAGCAGAGCCTCGCTCGGCTTTAAACTGCATTTGGCCATAAAGCACCATTCAGAACGAATATTTATAACTGGTTTATAGAATTCAAGCGCGGTCGTGTCAATGTCAGTGAGGAATTTCGTGATGTACGCCCGTCCACCGCTGTGAATAACAAAAATGTCGATGCTGTGCGCCGTGTAATCGAAATAGACTTATTTTTCATGAGATTCGGGCATCGTTAGGCATAGACATGAATCAAATACAATCGATCCTACACAACTACTTGGGTATGAAAAAGCTGTGCTCGAGATGGATCCCGCACAATTTGACTGAGGGTCAAAAAACGGACTGCGTCACTTGATGTTAAGCCATGCTTACCAGATTCAAGAAAGGACGTCGAATTTGGTGTGGGACTTGACATTACTTTATTGCTACAACCCTAAAACAAAGCAAAAATCGGCCGTATGGGGTCTAAGGAGATAAACTGAGACCAACCCAAGTGGTGCGCGAGAGAAGTGCTTCTAAACGGATGATTGTTTATTTTCTTAATTAAACTAGACGCGCGGCTACAGTTACTTTGGGGAATTTTTATGCCGGGATTAGTGATTAGGACACGATCATTCTTTTGTCGGAAGTTATTGACTAGTCATCTAAGTCATCTTACACTGAAAAAAAACGCCAGTTCTCACAAGGCCAAACAGACAAATAAATTTTTGAAAAACAAAAACTTAGAACTTCAGTATACAGTTACAGTATATAGTATACAGCAATTCTGTATACAATTCCGATCTGACACTTCTTGACTTTTTTTTTGTTCACAAAATTAAGAAACAATTACGCGGTCAATGATTTTCGTCACCGGATGAGACTATCGAAAAGTATGAAAAAGATGTTTCCGAGGTCACCAAGGAGAAGTGACATAAATGTTTTCAAAATTGGTTTATTCGCATGAAAAAGTGCATTTATGCTGACGAAGAATATTAGAATTAATATTGGAAATAACTAAGAATAGAGAAACAAAAAAAATCATTTTTGACCATTCACAGTAATTTTTTCTTATTCATCCAGAAATATTCAATGCGTTCACGTATTTATACGTTTTGAATAAAAAATACTCAGTTGCGTAGTTAATTATAAATAACGTATAACGTGGTTTAGTGGGGCAGATGGGCATTTTTAAAATTCCAAGTAAACGTCGCTTCAAAACTATGCAAGTACTCTGATATGATTTGACAAAGTAACTGTTAACTTCATTCATAGGACCGAGATATCATTTTTGTCAGTATTAGAGTGCTTGTCGTCGTTCGATATTGTTGTTACTAATGTTGTAGTTGTTTTATTGCATAATATACAATATAGTTTAATATGTTTTGTGAAAAATCGAAATGTCTTTTTTGCTTTGAAATGTTTTTGAATCGTAAAGGCTTATACGGATGAACAATTTTCATTTCTGCGTGAGTTTTCATATTTTACATGATTCTGAGACTATTGGCAAACAAAAAAATACTAATTTTATGCAACTTTTTGGTTGTGGTGAATCAAAAGCGCATGTGTGTTTACATAAGACTTTTTTATATTACAAACACGATGAATTCCGCTCTGGTATGGAATATTAAAAATCGGATAAAAATTTATGAAATACGAAAATATAGAAATCGATAATCTAGGAAGCTAGGAACTGATTCTTTCCATGATTACTTTAATCACAAACATGTATGTTTAGTCGAATCAGAGAAACATGTTGCATACGAAATAGGAGAAATGGGAGCTCTGAGTATTTCCCGGGCGTTCGTCGTAGGGGGCTCCGGCGGGCGCCTTCTCTTAGTATAAACGTAGCGGAATTGTAACAATAACCGTACGCGCAGCGGGCGACGCGATGTGTATCGAAATAATAATTGCGTTTAATAATCATTCCGAGCTTTAACGTGTAATTTGTTGGGCGCCAATCAATACGAGCTTAATTCGGTTAGTTGACGGCTGACGATTGATCAAAAGGCAATGGTTATTTTGATGGATGTAAATATCGGTTTGTATATATATGTACAGTAACTTCATAGAAATTTCCATTTACAGTTAGAAGTTAACGGAACAGTATAATTAATATACGGGACTCGTACTATATGTTTGTAAATCTGAAGCTTATATTTTTATTTTACCGTTTTTGGGATCTATCATAGACATGGAAATTGTTAAAAATATTGCGGTAGGATCTTACTGTAGTCAACTTCGCTCTTGAACAAAAACGGTACCGGTTCGACCCGTGATACACTTCTTTCTTCCAGAATACGCACGTGAAGCAGCAGCTTCCGCTGTTGCATTTCATCAGGCGAATGAAAGCTCCGCACGCCCTCTCCTACTTTTTCCTTTCATCAGCACAATTCACCCTCCATTAGTCCAAAAAGCCGACAACCTCCTGGTGATTCCTCTAAGGTTGCGAGCGTCCATAGGCGGTGGTGACTATCTACTTTTTGATGGCTTGCTTGCACGTTTGCCCTTTAAATATTTCTAGGTCAATATATTCTACGATCATATAAAGCCTTCATTTCTCAAAAAAACTTGGAAATGAAAAATGATAATGAACACCACGTAGTGGTTTTTAAATAGCTACACCTATGCGCGTAATGCGGTTTTAAATTCAAGAAAATTAAATTCCACTTGTATTCGAATAATACTACGGTATACGTTTTTATATATCCTCCTTTTATAAAATAAAATTAAATTAAATGTAGAAGAACAATTTAAATTTTTAAACCAATAACTTCATTGACAGTGTGGTCAATTATTTACATTTTCATAAATACAAGAAAAATTAATACGACATTGCATGTAATTACGAATCACAAAGATGTAATTTCTAGTGAACACGTTAAATAGCGTATAATGCCAACATTTGTCATAACAAGATTACGTCTAACCGAGTTATTTATCGAATTTATCAGTTACAGTGATATGTATTTATAATCCTGGATATTTTTTTTATTCGTGTAAATCTCCACCTACAGAACAATTTGTCCTTAAAAATAATGACGGTACATTACGATTTTGTTATATCTAATATTTCTTATAAATTTATAAATTATTTTTTGTATTAAAAATACGAATTATAAACATATATTCATAAATATTTAGAGGCTATCTAGCTGATAACACGTTTGATTAGGTATACGAAGTTCTAGCCACGATAACCAGATTGGATAATTGAATTCGTAAAATTTTCTTAGCTTGTTGGCTGATGTGTTGTTAACTTATTATTTGGTGCTATACATCACACTTGTAGGTTGAAAACAAGTACAACAATAATAGGACTTGTCCACTAGAACTTCTTAAACCCATAAAAAACAGAACTAATGCCAGTCAAATTGATACGGATGTGTGTCACAAGTAAATATTTTGTGAAAACAGCTGAACGGCCACGCTCCTGGCAAAAAATTATATTCTAATAACGTTAACACCCTGCACCAAGCATTAAACTTGCGTACTTACAAAAAATCTTCTTGGAAATATTTAGAAATTTTCTCCTATCTGTAGCAATATTTATATTTTAATGTTTGTGCTCTATTAATACATTTTAATAGAAAGTATCTTGTTTGATTCACTAGCGTGCCTGCCTATCTTCTCGAGACTAGTGGCGCCGCGTTGCGTCACCAAGCGCCGCCCAAGAGCTCGTTACTTCCCAACCGGACGTTTGTAGGGGACGCACTTACCGTCCTCTCTTCGATCAACTTCTTTTTATGGAGTATTCGGCCTCAGAGAGGCATCGGTAATTAAATATATACCAAGTGCGACTCTGAAACTGTGTCGCAGACTCATACTTTCGGGCGCGTTCCTCAACGGTGCATGTGCATGCCCTACAATCTGGCCCTTGCATCGTAACACTGGGTGGCTGCCGATCACCATATTGGCAGCTGACCGATTGAAACTACTTCGGTTTTTCCTGACGTAAGAACGTGGCTGCATTTAAGGTTTCGCGGTACTCTTACTTCACCTGTCTCTGAGTGGGCCGAAACCAAATGGTCCCTATAATTGCGCTCACAGGCCTCATATAGGCTGTTTGCGATATTCACGTGTTTTATCAGTGACATATATTTAAAAGTGCGTAATAAAGTATTAAGTAACGAATGCTCGGGGAACTAAGGCTTAGATAGGCATCATCGTATTCTGATCAGTGTTGGGAGCTTATTCTAAATAACTCTATTTACATGCAAGAAATAGTGTTATCTCAATCGTAAGTTCTATGATATGAGTTTAAGATATGTTTAATAATAATAATTTTGTATACGATAGATTTCATTGAAATTTATTCCTCAATTCTAAAACGTAAGAAAATGATGATATCGAGTTGACAACATATATCCTCATAATTCAGATTGCTGAGAATATATGATAAATTTAAATATGTATATGTTTATACAATATCTATATATGATAAAGCATTTCTGTGAGGTACTCATTTTGTTGTAATTAATGAGATATTGTTTTAACCATTCTTAGGATTATTTTGATCAAACTCCGGATTTAGCCAAACTATTTTAATAAAATGTGGTTAACGTTTTACACAAAACTAGAAGTACATGCAAAAAATATTAAAGACAATTAATATTCAATTCATTCTGATTATTCTTAAAAAGTGCTCTAGTAAAGGGAGAAACAAAGAAAATCTAAAACTTTTATAAAATTATTACATTCTGTGATAGAAAAAAAAAAACCTTATATAAATACGTTTTTTCTAAAAGTGGCCAATCTGCAGATACAACGTCTTGTATTTTCTTGTGTTATCGATGTTCGTCTTTACCGAATGAAAAAAGTTTGGAAATATTTTAATATGAAAACCTGACGATTGCTTATATAGCTGAGGTGAATTATATTCGAGCTGAATACAACTCTCGAAGAGATTTTTAAAGTATTTCAAAGGCCTTCCCAGAAACAACGCAAAATAAATTGCCCAAAACTGACGGACCGAATCGTGAACTGAAACATCAAATTTATTAATTATGTACATTTGAAATATGAAAAGAAAATTCCCCTTTCGCCCATTTTCTCCAATTAACCGCTCCGTCTGTTTTGTTTTGAGGGAGTTGCAAAGCGATTTTTTCTATCGGCGCCCGCTTTTGATAGAATCCGCTCCCGATTGCTTTTGTAATGAATTTCGTTTCGATGTCTTTAACAAGGTCGAATTTCCCGGTCGGGCGGGCGCGCTAAATTGCGAATTGTCGCGTAGCACTTTCGGGGGGAGTGCTTCCGCGATCGCTGCTCGCGCTCACTTTTAAGGCTTTTGACGCTTTGAATACTAAATGACGAACGACCCGAATGCAAATTATGGGGCCATTAGCGTCTCATCCAGCGTGCAGCTGGATTTGAGGATGCTGACGCGGTCCGATTTACTTGATCGGGTCCCGAGTCGCGGTTTCGGTTTGTGCTATCTCCAGTCTAAGCTATATTGGCTGTAAATCTATTAATACACTTCCAAGTTAAAATAGATATAAGGCTTAACCTGTTTTGTAACAGTTTTAAATTCAAAACATTCTGTTCTATGTAAATGACAGCACAGAGCATTTTAATTCATACTCGCTTTATATTTTGATAGAGTTAACGTCAAACTTGATTCTTACGTTTAAATTCTCTTTAAAGTAAGCTTTAAAATAAATTGCAATGAATTAAAATCTTGCAGATTCGCCAAAGGAAAGCTGTAAATATTGGTCCGTGTTTCCATTTTTCTTAATACGAATATCAGATCCAATATTAGAAATTTAGGTGTGCATAACAATCGATGTTCAGTTCAGTTTTGTTGTCAAATAGAGGCAAAACTTGGAGTCCTTAATAAAACGTGACAACATTTCTATCAGAACCAACCCCTTTAACCTTTCTGACCCCACTTCACTTCATCTTACAAGGTGAGTCAACTCATTGAATACTATTCTTGTCTCTGGGTTGAAACATCTGAATATCGGTTTCTTGCTTTCGACCGCATACAGCGCAAATCTGGTCGAACAAATTGACTACCTAAATGCATCAGCTCTTTGCATATTCTATTACTGATAGTGAAAATTATAAAGGACCATATAATTAGAAAGAACAGTACATATAGATCAATCCACTGACTTGAAACGCCATATTTTGTTTCTCTACGTATGTGTCTGCTTGGAGATCTCTTGTTTCAACGGTCCCGAATACAAAACTTAAAGCTTTTGTGATTTCATTCAAGGGTACACGCATTCGATAGCAAAGTTGCTGTGGTAACACGGGCTATGTACAGTGATGTACGAACAGAAGAGAGAAAAATGAAAATAAATGTTATCATACCCTTTTCAGCCGTTTCTGCGTGATTGAGTCACAAACATTCAAACAACATAATAAAAAATAATATTTTAAACATCAGTAGGTAACTAAGCAAACTTTAAACATTGTAAGAAATTAAAAAAATGTAATGCATGCAATAAATTTTTAACGAATTCATCTATGCTTGAATGTGATTCTTTGCCACGATAAAAAATAGAAGTAAACAGAAGAAGCATTAAGTGCCTGCATGTTTTATATTTCACGACCCAAATACACTATTTTAACTGTCAACTTTATTATCTTTCCGCGTTTCCCACTAACAAGACGGGCATAATTCAGAGCGCCGGCGCTGGGGCGCGCTCGGGCCGCGCCATAAATCTCGGATCGGGAGGTCACCGGCGTTGACTCTGTTTTCTTCGTTTTCCTTACTCGACGAAAAGCGTCAAGGACCATTTGCCGTTGGATATACGAATGGAATTTTCACTTTCAACGTAAATAACAAGTAAATATAAAGACATTTATGGACTTCCTAGCTTTTGCCTTCGGTTCCGTCGGCGTGGATGCAGAATGAATTCTTTCTTTTCTATGCTTTCATAACTTTAATATATTTTAATGGTGATCCTGATATCGACACTGTTCGGGATTTTAATATAGCTCCATTGTCTTTTTTCAAAAACGTTCCATTGTCTGTTTCGTTCCGGGTTCGTTTTCCATTTTGATTCAAATATCTCTCTCTCTCTCTCTATTCTGATTCTGATTGAGCTGTGGATTTTGTAATAGGTTTCGACCTCGGTCTTGATTCCAATCTCGATCACGTTCTCAATCCTGACTATTTTTTTGTGATTATTGTGATTTTGTAGATTTTTCCATGTCGCGCTTGCGTTATCCATTTACGTAACTGCAATAATTAGTGTAGTAGTTGTGTAGTAAGTATATTAGACATGTAGTTAGATAGGTGTGTGCATATATTTGTCTACGACCTCGTAACCCCGATACGTATAATTGCCTATCACATTACACTAACAGCGATGTGCTTCAAACTCTCATCTAAAATAATTAACGGTTTATTGTCAAACCTAACAATTGACTACATAAAGATACATCGCTTCAATTTCGCAACTGACAGTTAGCCGATAATGTTAAACATAATGTCAAAGGTGACCGGGGCCAACCCTAAGTCATAAGTTAGCTTTCAAGTTCGCCATTTTAGCATGGTAAGATTGACAGATGATACACAGTCGGTGAAATTTGATTAATTTGTGTTTATATAATCGATAATAAACGATATTCTTCTTTATAATTCAGTGCGAAAAGTTCTGACGACTATCAAATTATTACGATAATTACATATATTAAGAAATATCAAAAAATGTAACGGTCGTGGTCAAACTTTCTTACTTGAGTTTCGACGTATATATCGCATCTTGACAGAAACTGTTTTAATTTTGAGAAACACCCTAAAGTATTTTAAGTATATTTTACAAGTTGCGTTCTCGATCTCGAAAATAAAACAATAAAATACGGCAAATACAATACTAGAAGATGAAATGAAAATAAAATGTATAAAATTCTCACTACCAAATAAAACACTACCGAATCCGGAAGTATTTTAGAATAAAGCAAAGAATTTAAGTTTGTTAGTACTACCGTATATTTGGTAATTACTTCAGATAACAATCTTCAATGAGATCCTAATATCAGTAAGTCAGCCAAAAGGCCTCTGCCGCCTATGCAGTAAAAAAGATACAAATTTTACGATGCATCACTATTTCCATGATCTGCTGTTGTATGGCATCCTGTTCTAAGGACATTCATATTTTTTCTGTACAGCAGAAGCGAGCTGTTTGCGCAACATACAAATGTAAACCTCTGTCTCTCTGGGGAGTAAGTTAAGAAAATTGGAATTGTAACTTTAGCATCTTAATTTATACACGAAAATTTATTACATGTAAAAAAATACGAATGCTTAAGATAAATTGTGATCGACATAAAATTAGTACCAGAAAAATAAAATAAACTCTGTTAACCGACTAAACAAAGTCACGAATTCGTTTAAGAGGCTGTGTGTACGCATATTCAGTAAGGCCTCTGTGGATATACAAGACTAGCCTTAAATAAATTTAAGACAATTAATAATATAGAAAAGGGTATTGTAAAATTTCCGAATATTTAGATGACAAATATCCATTAGCACAACAAGCTCGAGCTCTTATTGGGTCGTTAGTAGATTATTTAGATATATTTTGTATTTGGTCTCATGGCGGAATTTGCAAAAAAATATGGGATATAACGCGGTTTGTCATCACGATAACGCCCGTAATTACCTAATTACATACATTGAACGAGTACGAAGGTGAGATAATTCGGCTAATTAGGAATGGTGGCCATTTTCAATTTCGACAATACTAAAAACACGATATTTCAATGGCTTTTGTATGACATAACTTTCGAACGATGAGATTTAGCTCATTGCTGTAAAAATCACGTGCTAGCTGATGAAATAAGCTTTCAATTACATTTTTTAGCTTTTATTTTTATTTAACTTTCACTTAAGCTTATATGTTTTAATAATGACCTTGAAGTGAGGTATTAAAGTTAAATTAGAAATTTGGCTAGTAAAAAAATTTAGTTTTAAATAAAAATAAATAACTATTTAAACTTTTAGTATTCATTGAAATTCGGATGAGAAATCTCCGTCCATTTCGGATATCGAATGACTTTTTAGATTAATTATTCAATTGTCTTATATTTATTGTGGTTTTATATGATAAAATTAGAAAAGAATCACTTTAGATTTATTGATCATACATTATAAGTGAAAGCTGTCCCAAAACAAGTAGTAAGTGTAAATTAATAAAATGTGACAATATGCAAGTGTTATTTGGATTTTAAAGTGGAATAATTATAGAATATATAGACAAAAATGTTAATTAAATTGACTAATCTTCGAATTCCATATAACACGCAATTGAATTATAACCGATTGAAAGCAAAAAAATAATTAGTTGTTCATTACGCTTGCGTTTGTATGTTATACAATCCTTTAGCGAACTTAGTTATAACATAAGCACGGCGCATAGCCGTCTATTTCTAATCGTCACTGAATAATTGAGCGGTTTAAGTGACATCAAATGCATTCACAGCAACAACGGCACAGTATTGTGGATAGTAAAGTTGCATTGGCAGCATTGCACCTGCTGCTAGACGTTCGCGTAGCGGTCGACCTCGGTCATCACAAAGTTGTGTCCCGCTCAAAGTTATTTCCAGCCGATATTGTAATGTGAATAATACATTGTTTCTGGTTTGTATTGTTACATTTCGGAATCGGTGATATAGAAATAACAGTTGATGAGTAACCAATAAGCCTACGTTGGACTATAATAAACCAAATTAAATAAATGTCTACTAAATGCGTTTTACTTTGCTTAAAATTTTTAAAAAACTAATTTCGAGTTTTAAAAATGTAGAGCGTTGAACAACCCAAGTGCACTGCATCTTCACCAAAATTCCTAGTGGAAATAGAAAATACTCACATGAACTTTACTGATTCGTCTTATTTAAGATTAATGTAATAATCAAAAGCAATGATTAAACATTCCACCTCAGCATATGAAACATCCTCCTGCGATTTAAGAAGCTCGAATTCGAGCCTTGCATCACCTCAACTGATTTTAGGGTTGCATTGAATTACTTTAGGGTTCCGTATCGTAAGTTATCAAGACAGTTTTATTGTTATATGTATTATTAATCTCTCTTATCTTGAAAGTGCTTTCTAAAGTTTCTTTGTTATTGCTTTATCTTGAATACGGTAAAATATACGAGCATCAAACTTAGTTCGATTATACCTAGGCAATACTTTAGGCACTAAAATTTGCGCTTAAGAACGTGAACTGAATAAAAAATCAACTTTTTATTGGTAAATAAGTAACACACATATTGATTTATGAAGTGGTACGAAACCTTGATACTCGAATCCAACTTGCATTTGACCGATTTTTTCTAATGCAGGTGTCGTTCAAAAATATGCACCATCATCTTAACGGTTAAGAAAATTTTGATAAAATCTGAAGGCCACCAATAATCTCAAAGATAAGTTTCCAAAACGTCGGATAAGAGTGAGAATCATCGCTGGCCTAGTGTTCTAAACTAAAGCAAAGTTTACGTAATATGCCAACAATCGAAATCGTAAGACATACTCCACGTGCTAAGTAACAAAACTGTCGCCGAATAAGAGGTGATTATGCGCAATACGTGAGCACCGTCATGTCGGCGCATCTGCCTGTAATTACTGTTTGTATTAGCATCGATTATATCACAAATATCGGCCACATCGGCTAATCGAGCTTCACACTACACGGCCGTGTGATTAAGCAATTTTCTGCTTCAGTAAGCGCACGTGAAGCGTGCAGCGAGCATTTCATTATAATATATTACGCGCAGAGCGAAATAAGACCGAAGAGAGCCTAAGTTATTGAGGTGATAGCGCCTTACCGGTTCTTAACTTATTTTATGATTACGTGATATGTAATTATTACAAGTTTAAATTCAAAATATCAGTAAGCTTAGATTTTATGTCTTGTTCCTATTCTTTTAGTTTTCGTTTTTAAAATGAGTAATTTATTTCATATTTATTTTCAGCCTTTCATTGATACAAATAATGTATACTTACGCGCTATAGTTAAGGCGTCTATAAAAAGTCCAATCGATAAATATAAATAAAAAGATATTTGTTCCATGGTATCGTCTATATTGATGAATAATGAATTGGATAAATGGTGATGACGTATTGATCTTTATCCAAAATCGTGGCAAAATATTTTTTAACACTGTTTAACACAAAATAAAATTGATTCTGATCATTTTTATGTGAAACATCACAGCATCTACTTGCGACAATGTCGACAAACGTGTGTTAAATATGAAATCTCAAAACGTAACCCATATAAACGCCCATTACTCGCCGCCTGGCCTCCTTCAAGAACAGCTTATGTTGTCATACTCCTTAAGTCAACCCAAACGTAGCGAAATTTCATATGTCGTTCAAGAGTGTGGCAAGCCTCGTTGGGATTTTGTGTTGCAGTTTTGGTATTCGTCATTGTTGCTAAACAAGGATTTTCGTTTAAAACTCTCTAATTTGGCCGTAAATCTAACTCAAGTACTTTGAATACAATTTGCAAAATCTTGAAAACTCGATATACGAATTTATACAAATACTCAAATACAGGCTGAAAATAATGTTTTCTTTTACCATAAAAAAGAAAATTGTCGTTTATTTAACTGAATATAATGCCTTACTCAACATCTTTCAGTTTAAATTTTTTCGAAGACTGGATATAGAATTTATTAGGCGTCATCTTGAATTGTAGTTACTTTTCACATTCTATCACTCGGGAAATTGACATGATTTTTGATTTTAATCGTCTGTTCAGTAGTCAAATATAGATAACACGCTTTGGTTTTAAAATGTAACCAAGAATGAAATCCAAACACATAAAAACACATTACCTTTCTTAATTTGGAGAGGTCTGGTAATACAAAATAGCGACAAACCTGTGTGTATATAACATTTTCGAACAAAGCATTTTTTTCATATAAAGAATGGAAGAGACTCATACCTTACTTAGTATATTATAGCAATTAAAATCTATAAAGAGAATCTTAGAAACATTTTGAACTAGAGTTTTTATTGAATATTTATTTAATTTTTTTCGATTCTTTTGCAGATTTGAATACCAAAATCTCATTTTAATCTATTTTTTTAAAATTCACGACGATTCGAGGAACTTAAACGTGCACTTCTAAGACTTTTTCAACCATATTGCTCCATTCGCCAAATTTTATTGAACTTCATTTTACTTGATCCCCATAAGGCAGTCGCAGCTGTCAAAACACGTCGTAAGCAAACTTTATTTATTTTCTTTCTCCTAATTTGGCATATAGCAACCGGTATCATCAACTTTATTGATTGTCAAATCGCTTACATCACACCGCTGTCGGTCCCGCTTACGATCTTTAAAAAAATCCATTGACGCTGGAAGTGTGAAAGTAATTCGACGAGTTGCGGTCACATAACAAAACACTTATTTTAATCTTATATATTAATCCATTCACACATACATTTATATGCACGTATCTGTGTATAAATATAAAAGGGGTCAACGCGCTTATCGATCAAAATATATTTTATAAAATCATAAAGCACTTTCAAATGCTTCCCGTTGCGAGTCGTGCTAAACATTGTTCGCTTTACATCGCACGATCGCATAAAAAGTAGTCTCATAGTTTATGCAACATGCACGAATACATAAATATGCGATGAGATAACAGTTTTGAGTGAATAGCTAGTTAATAATGAATGTGTTTCTTTATGATATTAACAATAAAACATTTGGTGAAAAAAAATATTGCAACGTTTTTTATTTGATAAACTGCGTTTAATTAAATCTCTGTTTCTATGAAAATCCTAATTAGGTAGCTATTGCTAACTATTCAGTCTTGCCATTCGCTTAAAAGACGCAAGACTTTTTAACATAAAAATTTAACTCATACTTAACAAAAGCGAATAACTTTCAGTGAGAAAACTCTATATACGCACATAGAAATTTACGTAATTTACACACAATTAATGTGTGTAAAATGAGCTGATAATCTATTTATAATGATGTTAAATAAATTTTGATTCATAAGCTGAATTCGCTAATGCATAGCATTACGTAGCATTTGAACCTTCTA
>BGZK01002076.1:0-81314 GCA_005406025.1 Eumeta japonica
TTTCTTTATTATGTATTTTTAAAAACTATTTTCAGTAGTTTGAAATCTTTTATTTTCACAGTGAGAAGTTAAAAAACATTCCCACACATCGGTCTACATCACGGATCATATTTCAACCGCAAATAATAACAAAAAATATTTTTTTCATTTGATAAACTACAAATTAATTAGCACTATGATTTTCGATTTTTTTTTTTTCATTTAATTCTACCCTGAGACCTTGCTTCTGGCCAAATTCCATGATTCTAGGTTAATGGGGAAAGTAATCAGTAATTTGTAAATAATAAAAAGTAAAGGATTTTATAACTTGCGAATGTCAAAATAGATCGCATAAATCGTAAAAATTCAAAGAACCCGTATACTTAAGCATTTAAGATGGTAATTTCAACTCGACATCTTCAAGTGTTCCTAAGGAAAAGAGTCTTACACGGCAAAACAGATACACATACAGACGGACAACCAAGTGATCCATATAAGGATTCCTTCTTTCCTTTTGAGGTACAGAATCCTAAAAAGAATAATTAAAAATTATCAGAACGGTTATACGGAATAGAGATGCACATAAATATGTGTCTTTCACGTAAATTGATTCACGCGAATTTAAATGCCATTTTAAATCGGCAATCTATTATCTAACCGGTTCTCCTAAACACATAATAACACGATATGAAACGACCCGTTGCAAACTATGACACCATCGTTACTAAGGTGTTCTACAAGGAAAACAATGGAAAATTACATGGAACTATTGCATGGAATTAGCGAACAAATTCACAGGTCGTATAGCGAATTCCTGCCACATTAGTCACATAGTGTAATAGACTATCTGGGTAGCGACCGTGCATATTCTAAATGGGGAACATACATCGTGGAAGACCAGTGGGCGTTTTAGGATTGACACGATTTCGATTCCAATCCGCATCTCTCACGAGATATCGATTACGAGGTCGATGTTCTGAAATTTCGAGGCATTCTGAAATTAACTCATTTCGTTCTCATCAAAAACTGCGCCAAACCTTTTATTTTATTAATATGTACTATAAAAAAAACCGGCCAAACGCGTGCTGGACCACGCAGTGTAGGATTCCGTATTTTTCCGTCACAATATACGGACTTAGAAGGGGGGCAATTAGTTTTATATTATGAATCGATACTAATTGAGTTGACGGTTCAATGGCTATATTGTCTAAAGCGCTAGCATAGGATGTGTGTTAGAGATGTAATGATTTATATTTCACTATTGGCAAACGTTGTTTTGCCATATAAATAATTTCTAGTAATTTCTAGTGTAGACAAAAATAGCTTACTTATTGTAAGTATGTATGTATGTTAGAATGTGTATATTGTATGTATGTAAGAATGTGGTATATGCGTGAAATAAGCATGGAGCGCTGTGAACGATGAGGGAATATAAAAATAACAAAAGGCAAACATTATTTTTAAGGTATTATAATTTATTCCTTAAAATTATATATCATTAATTAAACAATTACGACAGTAACACTATTAAACAATATCAATCTCTTAATGCTATAGCGTGAACAATATTTTTGTTAGTCCATCCTTAGCTAACACAAACAAACTGGATGGTTTACCCTCGAGAGCATGCCACGTATAATTGTCCGTGTGAAAAGGGTGTTCTCAAATCTAATCCACAAACAGACATCGTTTGACCTTGGGATTTGTTGATAGTCATTGCAAATGCCAATCTAATCGGAAACTGAAGACGTTTGAATTGAATTGGCACATCTGTAGGTATAATAGGAATCCGTGGTATGAGTATATTTTCACCTCTGAACTTGCCATTTAAAATCCTGGCTTCGATCACGTTTTTCATTAATTTTTGAATGACTAATCGCGTACCGTTGCACAGCCGGGGCGGGTTCAAATTACAGAATAATGGAGATCCAACCTTTAATTGTAAATTATGTGGTGGCATGCCTGGCAAATCCAGTGAGTTCAAAACTCTGTGGGAAAATTTACTGCTTCGCTGTCGTCGCAAACTGTATCAATAGATTTATATGATACCAAGTTCCCTGGCAACAACATTTGTATCTTCAGATTTAAATTGTCAACGTCTACATTTTTGCTAAAATCGCTCTTTCTGCAAGCCACTCATGATTTATGTACTGTGTACATCGGGAAATATTTGTTCAATGAGAGTATCTTGCGAATCAGCGATTGTGCAGAAATCGGTCGGTAATTTTACGTATCCAGTTTCATCTATAGCAACTTTTCCATCACCGATATCTAAAGTTGTTTTGAAAATGTTTCAGCGGATGGATCTTGAAGCATTTGAACGCGCATATTTATTTTAGCTGTAATTTTTCAACATTACGCCACAATGGAGATGATTTTAAGCAAGCGTTGATCTCATCAGCGTATGTTGAACGATGGAATGACTGGAAGTGTTTGTCTGAAATCACCTGAAAGGACCAACAGAGTTCCGCCAAATAGTTTGTCACTGTTTTAATATCTTTCAATGTCCTGTTCAACGCCTCAAGTGAATGTTTGTGTGCCATAGTACATTCATCCCAAATAATAAGTTTACACCGTTTCAGCACAGTGGCCATGGACGATTGTTTCTTAATGTTGCATACTGCGTCAGGGTTATTCTGAATATTTAGTGGCAGCTTAAATACTGAATGAGCTGTTCTACCTCCATCCAATAAAGTTGCTGCAATGCCCGATGATGCAACGGCCAATGCGATGCCATTATTTGATCGTATTTCAGCAAGAATTAGCAAATAACGAATGTTTTGCCAGTTCCACCCGGTGCATCCAAAGAACCCACCTTGTCCAGCTGAAACTGCGAGCATAATGCGATCATAAATGGTTCTTTGTTCCTCATTCATTAGTGGGACATTGCGGGCAACAATCGCTGCCATTTCTACAGTACTGTACTGCAGTTCACGATTCATTTCAGTATTCATTAAATCAGATGCAGTTCGATTTGGCGAATTCATACCGAAATTACTAAGTGGTAAGTTGGCAATGACAATGCAAAGATCCTCAATAGCAATCAATGCTTCATTGTACATTTCGTCGCTGAATGTTATGGTTAGATCGTGGCACCGTATACGATGTTGATGCAATATATCATCAGTCATTGAATCTTTGTGATTTTCCCATAATATCTGTGCTCGGGCTGGGAAACATGTAGTCAACACTATAGCGAATAGTAGACGAATTTGTATTGCTGTACAGTTCAATGCAGCTTCAGCAAGCATGCATTCCCACTGGTTGTCGTCTTCCAGCAAGCCGAGTGCAAGGCATGCATCTTTATACGTTGGATATTGTTGCCCATTCACTTTACGTATATCTTGAAATGATAATGGGCCAGTAACATTAACCAACAACAGTCGAAGATAAAGCACTCCGTGTGTCTTGGATTGACTGTAAATAATCGCCCCAGGCGTTTGATTTAAATAAATTGAGACATGCAGCAACTGGTGAGCCTTGCTTGCGGGGCATCCATGTTTTGTTTGAGTCCATGTGAAATAGCGTGGTACTTGAATAGAGTAATGTTCGTGCAAAGGCACCAAAATCATCCGCACGATTACACAATTCAAAAATGCAGTGAGTGTAGTTTTAGGTGGATTTATTGCACGATCAATCGCTGTCTCGTTCGTGAAAATACACGCTGACCGTTTTCAAGATGGATGGCTAACTGAACAACTGCTGGATCCCGTTCATGAATTGGAAAACCAAAGATACGCCAAGCAGCTTCATTGGAGCTGATGTACCGACCAATTTGGTAGAGCGTTATTTCATCGTTTTTATTCACTGGAGGAGCATTCACATTAGTATTTTCCACTCTAAACACAGCCATATCACTGCCTTTATGGACATACTTGCAAATGTATTTGATGCTCTTCACAGAACTGCAGAACTCAACATTAATATGAGCATTATATGTCTTGCTCAGCAGAGGCGAATATGGCACCACCCAACGATTGTCAATATCAATGTCTGTGTTGATGATATTTTTAATAAATGATTGTCCGCCATTTTCAGGATTTCTTCGACGATATATTGGGTATCCGTCGACATTTGTGACCGTATCATTGGTAAAATCTTTAGGGAAATTTTAGTACATTTTCCATCAGCCATGCAAGGCGATGAACTATTAAGAGTACCACATGGACCATGAATCATGTTTGTTGTAACAATATCAAACAGCAGTTGGTCAGTGGATGGATCTGGAATTTCCGCAGAAATGATGCTATCGATTTCTTCAGGACGGATTTTGTCGATGAACCAAACCAAAATGTGTGCATGAGGTAATCCTCGCTTTGCCACTCAACCGAATACATCCAGCAACGTGTGGGACCAAATACATGTGATTTAGTAATGAAACTTATTAAAGACTTCAACTTTGTCTGAACACACGTGCTGTAATGTCATGGCGATGTATTGCATTTTGGCCAGGCAGTAGCAAAGATGTAATCTCTGGCCATTTTGGATTACATGTGAACGTGATAAATAAACATGGTCGTCCATATTCGCGCACGAAAGTCAGAGCATCCTGTATATATTCTTGCATATGACGTGGACTGCCTACGTACGATGATGGTAAAATGACATGGTTACCAATTTCGGCGACGTCGGCGTTGTTGTTGATAGCGTCTCGCAAATGAATGTACTCTTCCGCGCGCAGCTTTGTTGATTATATCGTAAGTATCGTAGTCGTTCGCTCTCAATCTTCGCGTACATGTCGACCATGAATTGTTGACAAAGCTCACGACATCGTAAAATGACGTTGTCCAGGCCACGTCTAATCATTAATCGGTACGCATAATAATCCTTTGAGCTAACGTTCTTGTTTGTTTCAGCTCCTGTAATATTTGTTCATAAAAAATAATTTAAATTTATTACGTTCAATAATTTAATTGTTTTGTTAAATGATTAATGATCAAATTAATAATCAATGAAGTACCTGATACGGTATCTCGTTGTTTTATGTTTATGCAATATCCGTCTTGTCCCTTCCAGAATATTAGCGGATATTGGAGAGCGTCATATGAACGATGTGTGTCAGCAATGAACTGAAGATTATTATTTCTTCTACGAATCACAATTTCTCGTGCAGCTGTACAATCGCCAACCATGATTCCAGCAACATCATCAACAACGGGTGCATTGAATCTACGAATATGCTCTCCAGCTGGTGTTTTATCAGGATTAATGACGATAGCGTGATTATCGCTTTGTAATTGGTGCATATGTGATTTGAATATTTTCAACAACTCGTTGTGCTCGTTCAAAAGAGCATCTAGCTCGCTGACGATGCGCCTGGCATAAAGTGAATCAAGGTTATTATAATTACAACGTGCATTCACGCGATTGGCAAGTGCGCTTCCGGAATCCTCGCCGCCCATAAAGTAGATTTGTAAGAATTTATGTGGTTCGTTTGGCATTGGCAGCAGTGAGCCCATTTTATGATAAACTTGGCCTCTGATTTTGAATGTAGAATTGAATTGTTGACCATTTGCATTAGTATTTCGAACTATTTCTGTTGCTCGAACGATGTCATTTGAAAGCATGAATTGAATCTTAGAATTGACTTCAGGAACACGTTAGAATCTGGATCCGTGCCGATAAGTAAGCCGTTCAATGGTTCAGGTGGTGTTTCAATTTCAGGTAGTTGCACTTTTCCTGACGCGCAACACATCCCAGCTGGCTCATTTTTGAATTTCAGAGCATGACAATGCGGACATTCCTTGTCCATAGCACCAATTACCACTTTTGAATGAGCATAATATTCAATATCGGGCTCATACTGGAATGCTAGACGCAGGAATGAATCAGATATAAATGCTCGATGTACCTGTTGTCGTTGTTGGTCATTTGTTCTTCGTCTATTGACTGTGAAACGGCGTGATTGTCGTTGTTCTAATCTTCTGACTTCATTGCGTTCATCTCGTGTATCTTCTGGCTCTTCTTGATGCAATCGCGTCATTCTGACACGTGCATCAGTATTTTGTTGCTGGATTTGTTCTTCTGTTCTTTCGGATCTGCTATTTCGCAACTTTCGAGCTTTGCTTGTACTGCGGCTCAAATCAGCCCCTTTGCGTTTTCTTGGCATTGCTCACTGTACAAAACATACATAAATAGAATTAATTAAATTATTTAATGATGAAAAATGTTAAAAGTATAATTAGGGCCAGGATTTTTGCCGCAGTTTTGAAATGATTAGTATTAATTTATGAAATTATAACAAAAATATAAGTTTTATGGAAAAAAATTTCAAACAAAAGTAAAAAATTAAATTTTATGAAAACATTGTCTCTTATACTTTTTTCATACAACCAATATTTCCATTGACATTTCAAAATAAAGATTCATAATGATTGATTTTTTGGAAACTGTGAAAATCTTAATTGTTCAATTACATTTTTTTAATGAAATTAAATTAAAATTACATTTTTATAAGATCAACAACATTTTCGATATAAATAAAAAAAAGTATACTTACAACACAAAATCCGTTGTTATTGAAAGCTCGTGTCACGTGTTGAGTACTTTTGAGGTTATAAAATCACTTGATTAAGTAATCGTGAAAAATACACTCAAAATTGATAATTTAATTATTATTATTGATAAAATAGGAATGATTAAAAGTTAATATGAGAGTTACACTGAGATAGCAAAATAATAATTGTCAACGTTACTACTACACTTGATGCATAAACAATAATGATGGCCGACAACTGTGTAGTGAGAAAGAAAGGGGACCGGCTTCGTTCTCATCCACTCCTTGCTGTTTACTGGGTCAGAAGTGACACCTGTAGACATCTGGCGGATAACTAATTAAATGACGATTGATCAGTTTTCGACCGGAGAGAAAAATGATTAAATTACTAAAATGGCTATTAAAAATAAGGGTTGATCGTAGAAGGGTGAAAATTGAGGATTGTATGTATTTTTGTATGTTGTATCATGAAAAAAGAGAAATTAAAAATTTTGTCTAAAAAATAAAAATAAAAATTTAGGGGTGGACTACCCCTAACATTTAGGGGGATGAAAAATAGATGTTGGCCGATTCTCATAGATACCGGATAAGCACAAAAAATTTCATCAAAATCGGTCAAGCCGTTTCGGAGGAGTATGGCAACGAAAACTGTGACACGAGAATTTTATATATTAGATAAATTTGCATGGTTCATAAACTTAATATTTCACAAACGGCCCCTTAAATCGGAAAATGGTTTCCACTGACCCGCAATATTTTCAAATGAGCTACAAAACGATACCCCACACCATGGGATAGACGAGAAAAAAAAATCAATTGCATTTTACGTGTAGAGGCGGTACCCTATGAGGTTTTTTATTTCAAAATTTTATTCTCCACGCTGTCGGCGTAATTAATATGTATGTATAACCATACCAAATTACAGCTTTCTAAAATCTTAAGTCTAAGAGTCTCTAAGCTAATCCGCGGACAGGCAGACGGACGGACGGACGCAGGCGCGGAAACAGCGAAACTATAAGGGTTCCTTGATAACTGCGGAACCCTAATAATTGATGAAATGTAAGTACTAAATATTGAAAAGCTTGTATTGTTATAAGAGACGCATTTTTTTAATCTAGCGCTTAACATCGGAATCGAAATGGAATGTTCTATTGTGGGTGTTAGGATCAGCGTCGTACGCGGCAAGTCTAGATCGTACGGAGACGTCTCCGGCGACTTTCGTTTTTATTCCAGTATACCTAAAAAGAATAAAGTGTCACGATTTCTCTCAACAATGCGAACAGTTTTCTGTTCACCGATGCGCTTACACGGATCGCGGTCCTCGCTTTGGACCGATTCCTAGAGGCGACCTTTCGATCTGTCACGAGTTCGGACGGCGATGGTGATGCCAGTGTCGATCTTCGAGATCGCATTGCGCACAAACAGCAAAGAAGCTCGTAGCCAAGATTTTATTTAAAATGCCAGGCCACTAAGCTATGAAAACTTTATTGGAACACCTTCAATGATTTTAGCGTGATGTCATAACAAACGGACAGACAATGAGCTAATAGGTGATAGATCTTCATTAGTTTTTCATAAATATCTCTAATACACAAACACGTTACAGTTTTATAACAAACTATTATATACAATAATACTATTCTAAATTTGAATACATCATTTCTGCAGCTATCGAGAAATACATTAAAAACTTTAATTTGATGATAACACAATGAATTCATCATAGTTGATTTTATCAGATTCCAATTATTTGTAACATTTTATTTTCCACTATGCAAAAATGATAGGCTGACACTACATCAATGATCTCCAATGACGTACTATAACAAGATCTCTTAATGAGGTGACTATACCTACAAGATCTTCCAGAGGAATAGTTTAGAGCTAGGGCGAAATCGTCTGCATCTTATTCACTGTAATTAATTCCAGTAGGAAACCTAAAATCTGCTGTATTACTACGAATTTTACTACATGAAGCTAGTCCATCGACACATAAGAAGGATATTATAATATTCTCACCCCTATGTGTCACACGGTCGGTCACAAATGTACACTTTCTACACGGAAAGAATTCCGTGTACCGGCTTGTCATATGTCACTACGCGTCGGCGGCGGCTAGCAACAGAGACCTCTCATTACTCACATATATCAATGGAACATTTTCTTTACGGAGGAGCTCACCAAAAAACGTAGTTCCGCTTCGGCGCAGGCGCAGCACGTTTCGGCAACTTTCACTGGCGCGCGGAACGGCGGCCCGCTCGTTCGCCAATTTTATTTTTTTCGGGTCGTGCGATTGTCTTCGGTCTGATTGGGCCGTGGTACGACGCGAATTTCGGATAGCGCATATTGTCCCTATTTCATTCTTTAAGCACGTGAATTCTTTCACACAGACGGGACGACGTCGTCGTGGCTGCGCCTATGTGGAAGCATTTTACTTTCCAGGTCTCTTCAGACGAAACCTTCGGCTCTTCCAGAGGATTACAATGGAATATTTTTAAAGAAAACCGTACCTCCTTTTTTAAGAGCAACTCATATCCCGTAAGCAAATGTAAAATCTCAGCACGATAACTATGAAATTCAGAGGATCTACTATTCATAACAATTTGTACTGATATTTCTTATACCGGACGTGTTCGGCGACGTGAATACGTTGAACAAATTTAATCAATCAATAATATAATTATGTGGGCATTATCATACAAGAGCCCAAATTGAAAAAAAAAACGCCCTCTTAAGGAGAGAAAATTCTTATTTAAGGACAACGCAGAGACTTGTTTAACGGCACGTAGCCCTACATGACGGCAATGTCAGGTACTTCGTTTGTAACTGAACGAGATTTTCTCTTGTAACTGTAATCTAATTATTTTATTATCAGCTTATTTTCCTCTGTTACGAGAATTAATTATAAAAACCTGGCGTATGGTTTCTTTTTACATGTGTTTTAAAAGACGAAATTTAATTATTCTTGCCCTACTTCGTTTAGTTTTATCAGTGCTTGATTTTTAAATTATGCATCTAACTGGAAATCACATGTGTGCATGAAAAAATTATTATATATGTTTGGATAAGAAAATGTCATACAAGCAAAAACCTTATTAACGTCAGGCTACAATTTTAACCTCTCTTAAAGTTTGCCGATGTACTAAATGTTGGAAGTAAATATTTTGAAAATCCCAATTATCAACATATAAATATTAGCGATAATTTCATAATGTCAAGAATATTTGCTAATACAAAAGAAAGATTATCCTATTAACTTGGTAGCTATTGACATTTCTGTTTGTCAAACACAAACCTTCGTCTTATTTCGCTCTTATTAATTTTAATGTCGCGTAGAAATGGACTATAGGCAATCGACATCTCGTTCAAATCGAAGGAAAGAGATTTTTTTTTATTCAAAAAAATAAAATAAATAATTTAGGAATTTAGACTTACAACACACAGCCATTCTAGGTTAACTACTGAGCACTGGACCATCCGTATTCCAGCATGCTAACTTTGTACAACTAATAAAATAAGTTGCGATCGTGTGTGAAGTGTTTGTGAGACAAATACGATGTTACAAGTGACCGAAGGTGTACATAAGTGGCCGTGTGACCATCGTCAGGTATAGTTACCCCGGCAACCTCAGAGCATTGCGTTCCGAAAATCGACGGGTCACATCACCTGACAGGCAAAGCGTCTATAGAACAGCATCGCGGAATGTCTAATCTGTAACTGAATAGATTGTCGAGTAACTTCAAAAAAAAAAGTGGCTTCCCGCTTAAAACACACAGTCGAACTGCCCTCATTGTTTATGTACGTAATTTGTTGTTATAAATGCACGCCTTTTAATCATTTATAACAGAACTAGTTGGAATGGAAGTCTCGGATGTGACAGAGCAAGAGTTTGAGAAGTCATATAGATACGAATCTTGATTAGCAATTACTTCTTGCACGATTGCCAACAATTTTCGACAGAACAGCGCCAGGTTCTTAGAGCTTTGGTGTACTTGTGACATTGCGAATTCAGTTTCATAAACTTTATTTTACCTAAACCTAAAAGACTAGATTCTAATATTTACGCGAGTGTACAACACTTGTAATACGTGCAGATACGTTTTATCTATATCTATATTTTATAGTGTGTTATAATTTATACAGATGGTGACAGTTTTTTCATCGATTATGGCCAGATACATACACATATGTATACATGCAGATTTCACATATAAACATGTGACTGTCGCATTATAAATTAAAGATACGCCTCGTTCACAGTTACGAGACCCGGTCCGGTTGCACAATTATAGTTTTAAACACGTATGTGTATAGTCACAACAAAAGAAACATCATCCATTTACTTTTAGTATGCGAGCAACAGTGTTAAGTAAATTTGTCGATTAACTACGCAACAAATAAAATTACTTGTTACATTTCAACGGAACAGATACGAGTTCATTTACCGATTGACGTTGTAACGTGCCCTTAAAATAATTATCGTATCGCATGCGCGAGCAGTTAAGAGGAAGGATAATAGATTAAACAAACCGTGAGGTCGTGCTCAGATACGCCTTTACTGCATAGCGATATGTTTGCAGTCATTTCCTATGACAGCGAACGGATTTTGTTGAAGTATTTTACAGCCACTTCGATTGAGTCGCGTTCGATATCGCAATCCGATGACCAACATCTCCAGTATTGTACGTAGCGGACATTATTTTGTTAACAAAGTCGTTTATTTGGTGCACTGATTATGAGATTAATCATACCATGACTATTGGCTGAATAGTAATTATAAATACTGTGAAGGTTTAGACTCTGCAGCTCGAATTTGATGATGATGTTACGTAGTAAAGCCAGTTAGGTTGCACGAATACCGGCTGGCTCTACACTCCCGTCACTCCTAATCCAAGCTAGAACCTACACTCCCCCCTATATTTACGCTCCCTTCGGTGTATCGGGACTTGTCCCTTTCAGTCATTGCGACTGGCTGAAGGTTGGGCGACGATGATGATGTAGTTGATGATGTTACATAGTAAAGCCAGTTCACAAGAGCTTAGTCATTGCGAAACAAAATATTTAATAATTGTTAAGATTTCTAAGTTGTTACAACAAATCGGACTGATTTATTTGTATAGTTTACAAGTATAGCCGTAGAAGCAAACTGGAAATTGTTCAAAAAAAAAAACATATTTTCTCATTTTCGTATTCGTATTTTCCAATTTAAAACGAATCTAGGAACTGGAGGCATAATAAATTTTAATAAAACAATAATTACAATGATTATTAAATTTAAGTAATAAAACGAAAATTTCAACTGTAAACGAAGAAAAATTATATACAAATTACGATTTATTCTCTTTCTCAATGCGATCCGAAACAATGCAATCATTTTGATATGCGACTGACGGAAAAAAAATACAACTGCAACACAAGTCCGTGTCGCCCGAAGTGTCGCAAGATGTGCACACAATAAAAACAAAAGAAAACTAATATCACATACCGACACACGCACAGGCACGAAGTAACAAACAGTCACTCGGGCATTGTGCAATACGTGAAGCATCGCAATGCCTGAATGCAACAAAGTAACTTGATTATCGACAGCGAGCCGTTTGCGAGCGGAATTCGTACGCGGCACGATTTCAAACGGAGGCGGTGGAGGTTCTTTGTCAGTTTCACGGGAGTTCGTTGTTATTGTATAAATGAGGAGCTGAATTTCAAATGAGCGTCTTTTGATGAATTTTCAAAAAAAAATTTTTAAGAATCTGTTGAAAAATCTCAAACTCTATTGATATTTTTCATTAAACTTTATGAATTAAATTTTTTTTCAGTATAAAAAAAATAATCAAATTTACGCTTGGGATCAAAATTTATCATTATTATTAAATTACATAAATATTATTAATATACTTTTTATTATTATTATGTTATTTATGTCTCGATATTAATTTAAAATGAAAATTATTTTTAAAATTAATATTAATCGTTTTACTGTTAATATTAATTTTCTAAAATAAAAATTCAAACATTTGAACTTCTACTCTCGCGCGCTTCACAAGCACCACTTACGGGCTTTGTCCAATACTTATAAGTTTTCATGCAGTCTCGGCTTTCCTGTCTACAAACTGCATAACCAATTTTCAACCACTTCAATTTGAATTTATAATCTTGATGTTTACTTCTTGGAACATTCTGCTTCTATGAATATGACTTAATTTATTTTTATTGTGACAATATCATTGAATCTGAGAAAAGTTGACTTGAAACAAAAAATGAATAAGGTAAATGTGTCGTCAATTAATAATGGTGTAAGAAAAAAACCCCGGGCTAGATCACAATCAACAATGACTAAGCATACCAAGTATTTTATCTTTATTAAATGATATTTCTTAATATAATTTATTTTGACGAATATAGATAATTAATGTTTTACTAATAGATACACTGACAAGAACCCGATAGGATATGATTTTGAATCGCCATGTCATCATCATACGAAAAGTAAATATAAATGCTCCAGTTTGACAATTGGGTATTTGACAATTTTTTAAAAAGTATTTTATTGTATTCTTAGGACACCAAAGATACATTTGATAATTGTCTATTTCGTTTTTAAAGTTAATTTATAACAAAAACAGTCATTTTAAATAATACGATTCAAAATTCCCGCCAAAACAGCGTTCACGTCAAGAAACGTGACAAATTAGGCCGTGACGTCACGATTCAATAAACAGTGAGTGAAATGAATGATCCGTGAGTGTGAAAACTGTTTTTCTTGAAATCTCAAAGAAATGGCTTCGTCATCATACAAAGTTTGCACAGTTCCTTGCTGTACAAGTACAACAATAAAAAATTCCAATAAATTATTTATTCATGTGCCACAATCGGGGCCACTTCGTAAAAAGTGGTTGCAATTAGCACGACGCGATCCGTCCACTGTATCACCTAAATCTTCAATTTATTTTTGCGAGGACCATTTTGATGTGAGTATTATTCATTTATTTAGTCGTCAAATGCTAGTATTATAGTGATAAATACCAAAAATTTACTTTAAAATAAAATTACTTGTGAGGTTAGTATTTTCCATATAAATAATACTTGTTTGTTTTATTACAGCTGCCAAATGACATGGAAAATTACATGGAGTACCACATTAAGGGCTCTGTCTCAGCAATAAGACATTGGCATTTTTTGGCATTCTAAAACTACGTCAGTTAATTATAAATTATTACCTACCGCATTAAAACCCGAAATACATTTTGTGACATACATAACCTACAAAGTAAATAATGACAAAAAATATCAAAATGTTAAGGCTAAAGACATCGATTGAATTAGAACATTATGAATATATATATATATATATATATATTGGATAGATTCCGTTTTTTGTACTTACACTGAAGTTTTCACGTTTCTAAATTCTGCAGAACAGAAGTCCGGGTTTGATGCAAAGAAATTTGCAATCATAAACGAATCAACTTTTGGCAGATTAGCACTATCAGCTTTTATAAAGTCTTTCTCACTTTCATTTTGACTGAATAACTAATAAAATCAACACAAAATTATTATTAAAATAACACCACCGTACAAAAGTAACAGTGCAATTTGTTTGTTTATTGAATCGTGACGTCACGCGTTCTGATTGGCTAGTGAGCCGTTTAAGTTTTGTTATTCCACTGATGTAAAATTTCTTATTTATTTTTAAGAAATAAAAATATTTATAGTGTTTAATTTGTAAATTCACATTGATATTCTGAATCAGCATCTTGAAATCTACATAATTCAATTATTTTCTTATTTAATTGTTAACCATGTCAAATACCGAATTGATAAAATTCTACATAATCGAACACTTCTGTATAATCAGAAAACTGAAGTTGCTCAAGACACGGTTTTAACCAGGCTTATGGGTCCAAGCAAGCGAACCCAGATCAACTAAGCAGCTATTTCAAATAAATCAAAGTCCAAACTGTTTAGCGACCATTTTCATTTATTAAAAAAAAAAAATAAACGCCTAGTAAGCGTTTGCGAAAAATTCTTTCAAGCAGTTTTGCCTGTAAGCGCAAAAAGAATAAAAATTATCGGTAAAACAATTTTTCTTGGAAAAGTTATCACTTTAAATCAAAAGGGTACTTTTTTTATCACTTTGGATCAAATGGGTATCTTTTCATACTTTCGGCTCAAAAGGGGAACTTTTTCTAATTTTAAATATTAATTTCACAAAGAATTATAATTTTTTTTCCAAAAACATTGAAACACGACTTTATCTCTACAATCACTATGCATATAAATCAAAAAAATAAAAAAAATTATAGCTTAAAGGAAACAATTTTTTATTTACATGGAAAAAAAAAAAAAACAAAAAGATACCCTTTTGAAATGTAGCTCCTCAAACGGTGTATTTCCGTAGAATGTCATGTGGACAAAATCAAAGTTTCCCGCAGCATTTAGTGATGGGAAAAAAGTGGCGCATTTACTTTCACTGTGATTCTAACAGAAAACAAAAACCAAAACACTTGCCCGGTGACAGCGCAGCAAATCATGTATCTGACAATGAATGCGCATTTTATTAAATGCAATTTTCGCATTAAAGTTATATTAAACACAAAAATGCAACTTAATCATAAATCATGCAATTATCTCGAATGTGTGGTTTTCTCGAACTTGACGGTTTTTACTTTTAGGTGAACAGTATTTTCAATAACCAAAAGCTTCGAATTTCGAAGAAAACCAATATAATATATGAAACCATATACTGTCGAGATTTGATTTAAATAATTACATTTTTAATACATGAAAAGTAAATTCATTTCTATCAATTTTACAAAAGTATCCTCTTTTTTTATATATTGTCGTTCTCAAAAATTAAAACTTCACCAGTGGGTAGTTCCGGGATATCTTACTACATATTTTCACATCAACATATAGTTCTTGAAGTACAATTTTTTCTATATAATAATCTATATGTATAAAAGACTTTATTCGACATTCATGCAACGACAAATGAAATTAAAGTTCTAAAATTATTTATTGACCTCAATCAACTTGGTCTGGGGCTGGTTTCACACGCATGTAAATTCATAAAACATGCAAAGCGATGGGACAGCGCTTGCATAGCTACTTTTTTAAATTGTTGAATGGCGGCCAAGATATTGTGTAGTGTTGTAAAACGGCCGACGGCAACGCGAAGGCAGAACGCGGCGCGCGCGTCGACTAACAAACGCGCTACGTTCGAAAGTATACGATGTGGATCCCGAAGCGAGAATCGGACGTTCCAGTATTTTTTCATATAGGTATCAAGCAATCTGATAAAATTCTGTCTGTAAATAAGACCACGACGAGACCTTGAAAATACTCAAGTCGATGGCTTGACTAACGGAATTGCGCCATCTGCAGGCCGCACTGACGAATTGTAATATATATGTATAGGAAATTGAATTCGGGATGCTTCTCTACTACTGTTACCGTCGCCAGTGGCGGCGCTACACCACTCGTGGACGTCGGCGACATCAGGTTTGCGAGGCCTCTTTTTAATAACTTGTAGGCAAAACTTTTTGCGAGGCCTCTTTTTAAAATTTGTAGGCAAAACTTTTTTGTTTGCGAGGCCCCTTCAGGCGCGAGGCCGTCGGCGGTCGCCGACGTCGCCGATGCCTAGCGCCGCCACTGACCGTCGCTTAGAGTTAAGATATTACACACAAAAAAAAAGTAGAAAAGGGGCATTTTGCATACGAAAATCACGTGTAAATCTGACGCTGAATTACATTTCTTCCACTACGTTCTGACTTGACGCCGCATGAGACACGCGAGGCACGAGCCGCAGCTAGGTGGTGCCTCGTGATGCCGTCATCCTCATGCATGATTTTTTTGGCTTTCTAAAAAGATCTAGACTTGTGTGTGCCTATTGCTTGCATAGTCTAAGACGGCCCACCTTTTACTACTAATTAGGTTTCAGTTAACTCCTACAATACTAACGGCATCAAACTGTAGATGCATTGGTGAAATTCGTTTCGTGCATCATATGACAATTTATTAGATCGTCCAAATTGGCCAAACATACCGCCGAATGTGGCAAGTTAAGACAAATACTGCCGCCGCCCGCGCGTATATATCACTTGACAACATTATCGCAAGTAGGTCACGGCGAGCGGTCCGAGCCGAAACTTGGAAAAAGAAATTACATAGTCCGATTAAACTTCCACGAATAAGACATTAAAAGGACAAATAATACAAAAACCGGACGTGCTCAAAAACAAACTGGCCTTAGACGTCCTAATATACCAGCATATACGTTAGTATAATTATTAGTCCGTCATTAACATAAAGGCGTGATATGTTATTATTTTTTTTAATTGTTTGTGGAAAAATATGCTTTGTTTAGGAGAAAGTTGAAATTTTTTTATCAGTTGTATCTCAAAATATTACTATTATAATTATTAAAGTAATAATTCTGATCCCGGAGAAAGGAACCAATTATAGGATGACATCGTTGTTTGTCTGACCCTATATTGCTCAGAAACACGTGGAGGTATCAAATTGAAATTAATACCAAACACTTAGATCCGGGACCCCTTGGAGCTGTCAAAAATCAAGTTTCTAAGTTGAAATAATCAAAAAGCTAGTGTAAAATAAGGACGCCTACTAATAATAACGACCTAGAAAAAAAGACTTAGAAAAAAATTTGGTTGCCTGTAAAGTCGGTATACGGGCGAAAGTTTTACGTGACAACGACTTTGAATGGTAAAATCATTTTAATGTGAATATTCATTCGTATAGTAGGAAGAAGGATGAAATAATAGTAACAATTTAAAACATTTATTTATACAAAAATTATATTTAAAACATTAATTTATACAAAGAATCTCGCACTGAATTTCATATTAACAAAATTTTATTTTTACCTTTACATACATACGTATTTATATACAAATATACATACAATAACTTGTACATTTGCAAGCTATGCACTAATTCTCTAGTGCTGCGCGCGCAGCGACCGATCATAGTTGAGTGGGAGAGACGCAAGGCATTCGGCGGGCCTCTCTCGTTCGGTGACTCATCGTTACGTTACCGAGCGTTACACTTTTCAAAGTGACTCCCAGCCGCAACCTAATTTAAGACGTTGTCACGTCAAAAATCGAACAGTTAAAGTAGAATTTGGGCTGTTTTTCTTCGACTATGTCATTCGTGAACGGGTTATGAGGTTTTCTTTGACACTAAAAAATTAAAAAAAAAAAAGCGCGAAAGGCCGAGGTCAAGTACGAAATAAAGAGAGATGGATATAATTTTCAGTCGTTCCGATCGCGTTACGCAAATCCGCCATTGTCGCGGCGCGCGCGCGTGCGACGCCAACGCTAATTGTTCGTGTCGGTATCGGCCCGAAAATAGTTTTTTTTTTTTTTAATAAACAAAATAAGTTTAGTAGAAACGAACGATATATCCGTGCGAGTCGAAATGGGGAGATAAGAGTGGTCTTATGTCAGACTTCGCAGAGATGCGACTCGCGGTGTCAGAGTTCATTGTTTACGGTGGATTCATGGAAAATTTGTTAATGGCATGCAAATATTGCGCCTGGATAGCTAATCAAATTCGAGACCCTATACGTTTGCGGGACACTGACTTGACTCGTTTCGATGTCCATACGCGAAGACTACGGAAAGTCGCGAAAATGCAGGTGTTTTGAAATCGCTATTATTTTCTGAAATATTGAAGATATTTAGAACGCGAAAACTATATTTTTTTAAAGGGCCTGAGGTATATTTTAGTACGACGATATATGACAATTTGATAATCAAAACAATTCAGAAAAAATGACGCCAAAACAAGAGTGTAGAATTTGGATACGTTTTTGGAGGGAAATCGTTGTGACATTTAAAATTAATAAAACTAAGTAACCTAATGAAAAACACAATTAAGAATTTGATTATATTTCCTACCAAACGAATAAATAGTTTTTGTGGAGAAAAAGACAAAGGATCATGAATTTTGGCTTTATGTTAAAATTTAAGGAATTAAAATTCACGTAATATTAAAAACCAAAAGCGCGCAACTCACCCGTTGAGGGTACCGTACAAATTTAATTAAAAACATACGGCCTTCAGATTTCCTCTGCTTTACAAATTAGTAAAAGTTTAAAAAATACTACAAAAAAATTTGGTTGCCTGTAAAGTCGGTATACGGGCGAAAGTTTTACGTGACAACGACTTTGAATGGTAAAATCATTTTAATGTGAATATTCATTCGTATAGTAGGAAGAAGGATGAAATAATAGTAACAATTTAAAACATTTATTTATACAAAGAATTATATTTAAAACATTAATTTATACAAAGAATCTCGCACTGAATTTCATATTAACAAAATTTTATTTTTACCTTTACACATACATACGTATTTATATACAAATATACATACAATAACTTGCAATACATTTGCAAGCTATGCACTAATTCTCTAGTGCTGCGCGCGCGGCAGACCGATCATAGTTGAGTGGGAGAGAGACGCAAGGCATTCGGCGGGCCTCTCTCTCGTTCGGTGACTCATCGTTACGTTACCGAGCGTTACACTTTTTCATAAGTGACTCCCAGCCGCAACCTAATTTAAGACGTTGTCACGTCAAAAGATCTGGTATCCCATACAATTATGACCGCGCATGCCGCTGTTTAACCTCGATGATTGATTACGTGTTTTAAAAAATAAAGTCTGTATTTTTTTATGATTCAATTACAAATCTATGATTTTCAGATTTTTTCCTACGTTTGTAGTATAAGACGGTATTACTTGCCAAATTTCATAATTCTAGATCAACGGAAAATACCCTATAAATTTTGATTCCCTTGAAAGTGTTAAAATATATGTTTTTTTTGCGGCATAAGCTGCCGTATCTTTTTTTTTACGTTAACTTAGAAATTTGATATTTTTATTTCAAGGGACTATAGAGACTCGAGTATACGGTTTTAATTTCAACTGGATACTAGGTACCGCTAATAATTGATGTGTCAAACATTCGAGCTGGAGGAGTTGCCATTTACAAAAATATGGACGATATAACTGACATAATTACACCGAATATTGATATTATATGTATAAATTTTTTTATATTGATTTAATGTAAGACGGGCGGAATTAGAAAGTTCACCAGCGACATCAGCCGGCGAGTTTTTTGTAGCTGAAAGTAAAACGTACGATGGCAAACAAAACAACGTTTACATATACCAATTTTTCGCTTAATAATTGTTACAATTTCAAATAAAAAGATAAACTGACATCGCACTTTGTATAGGAAAACAAAATATGGATCAATTTAATTTTTCAAATTTAAATTAAACTTTATCGACCATATTGGCTATCCCACTTCAGTCCTTTTAATATAATTAATTATTTGCGTGGAATTAAAAAACACTTTTTAATTACGCCCCAAAAAAGTATGACTTGTCACGCGCTTACATAAGTACACGCACCTTTTTTTTACCATTAATTAGTTTATATTCGAGTATACTAAAAAAAAAGAAGGCGGTGCGTGTAGGCCCTAAGGCGCGGACGGAGTTTACTTATCAGGAACAATTCCTTGGAATGTCTACAACAAGCATACGGGGTAAATAAACGAATCCCTTATAATAGCACGGCATGTATATTTTTTTATATTGATTTAATAAAATAATTATATTACGTAACAAAACTTGGTCTCCAAAATTCGACACTAAATTATTGGTAGGAACGGCAATAACACTTAACACTCTAAAAATAGAATATTAAACTTATCTGCGTTCAAAAAAATCACCTATAAATCGTTAATTGCAGAAAAATATATTAGCTCAGTGCGAGATGTACGAATATGGCGCGCGTAGGGGCAACACAACGACTTCACTTCGTGTCAACTCTCGACTTCGCTCCCCATCCAATTTGCGCAGCGCGCAGGCTGTACATGAAAATCGATACTGAGGAGTAAACTCCAAAATTTAACAACGACACCACGTCGCCACGACAGTCGAGGGAATATAAAACTACTACAATGGCAAAGTTACAAATCTCCCACATCCCACGATTGGGATTTTAATAGGTTACGAGTGCGCGCGCGCGTTGTTTATAAACACCTGTGCATTAATCGATGTGATAACTA
Source organism: Eumeta japonica (assembly GCA_005406025.1). Classification (NCBI taxonomy): domain Eukaryota; kingdom Metazoa; phylum Arthropoda; class Insecta; order Lepidoptera; family Psychidae; genus Eumeta; species Eumeta japonica. The sequence continues at coordinate 20,580 of BGZK01002076.1, forward strand.
AAAAAAAACAATAATAATAAAGACACGTCAATAGACGTGTCAATACGTATTGACACGTTTCGCGCGGCGTAAACAAACCGTGAGCCGGGCCGTCCAGCTCTCGGTGTGAGCCCGCCCGGCTGCGTGCAGCGCCGGCTAGCTATTCGGTTCGGTCAACGACGCTAGCGCATTCCTCGGCGAGCAGTCATCGCTAGGCGGACTTTGCATGGGTAAAGAAACGGGGCAGGAGCGAATCCCGTTCGCGGGTTTTGGTTCCGTGTCGCGTTACACGTTTCTAAGGATGGGCATAAAGATATTATACCGTGTATTTATATCGACACGAATTCCGCTACGAGATGAAAGGTATTTTTAGAAATAGTCGAACATAAATGCACACGAGAGTTTGAAGAATTTGATGAAATAAAGCTGAGCAGAGTAGCTTTGCACGGTATTGCTTTTATACTTTTCAAAAAAAAAAGGATAAAACAATTTGTATAAAGCTTTCAATAATTTGATATACACTTATTTTGCCATAACTATTCTTCATAATTTCTACCATTTCAAAAAAAAAAAGAGGGTAAAACAATTTGTCTGAAGCACTCAATAATTCGATATATACCTATTTCGCCATAACTATGCTTTATGATTTCAGGCCTTTGAACTTATAGTAATTCTCGATATCGTCTGAAAAAATAACTTTTAAACGGCTTAAAAATATTTCAATTTTTAAACCGTTCTCATTTGATTTTTTAATTCATCTAAGTACATTCCTTATAGAAGACATGGAAGGCAAATTTTATTTTAAAAGTGATTATTTGTTAAAAATCAGTTCAAAAAGAGATGGTGGAAGAGATCCTTAACATGTAAACACTGAACGTGCCCGGATCAAGAGCCAGGACGTGGCGCTGTGGCCAACTCTTATAGGACTTCAGCGGTCCGCAAGTGGACCTTTAGAGACACAAAAATCTAGATATTACGCTAGATTTTTACGTCTCCACCACGACGATCGTGAATCTCGTCTTCCTAGATGAACGAACTGGGGGAAAAAAAAAACACCTTACCGGAATAAACATGTACGAGTACCCATTCGGTTTTCCTAACTTCGACACGGAACACTGGCGAGCTGTTCGGTATATGTGTAGTTGTTTGTACCGGCGACATCCGGTAGAAATACAAAAACAAGGCGCCGCCGATGTTACGGTATATTTTTTTTTAGACGTGCTCGTTGAACAACCTCGTGGTAATCGATGCATCGGGTTCGTTCGGGCGTAGCTACGTCCTGAGCGTATCGATACGGAACACATTCTACGACTCAAAAGGACACCTGCTGCTTCGAGGAAGCTCTTCAGTCTCGAGCGTGATGAGTTTGAGGAACGTTTGCGTGGCCGAGTCGACGGCGAAGGGTCCGTCTGGTGACTTTTTCGACGCGACGATACAGTTTAGTCGCTTGTTATCGGCCGCCGCTCGTCGTGAACGGCGAAACGATTCGATCGGTATCGTTGTGAACGAAAATTTACGAGGACCGAGGGCGCGCGCGCAACGCGTCTCTCACTCCGTGGTGATTTCGACGTCATAATAATGCCGATTGTTCCTTTTTACAGAATTGGTTTGCTGGCGTGACAGTCCGGTTTTCGTGATGGCAACTCCACGGAAACTTTAGCGAAACGAAGTCAATCGTCAAACGAATCCTTGGCTATTGCAGATTAGAAAAATAATATTTACCGAAGTGCACGTCTAAATAATATCCAAAGTAGTCATCAAGGTAAAGTTAATTAGCTGAGATTCGATAGAACATTCTTCAAATATCTTGAGGCATTATAAATAGGAAATTTCGATAAAACGTACCTATCATTACATTCATACTAGCACACTTTTAAGAAACAGAAAGGAAAATTAATGCAAAACACAACAGACATCCGACGATACGATACAGTCGTCCTATCTGTCACTACCGTTCGATGAATTGCGCTAATATTAAAAGAAGGGCCAAAGCGCCGGGCACGTCCGCGAACCAAAGACGGCCAGCCCACGTCACGACACTTAAGCCCTTAACAGAACACTACCGAATACGCACCGAACGCATTGCATTGCTTATTTTGATTATCTAGTCGATATGCATTTTGTATGCACAAATATACAAATAACCTTTTTGAATATTGATATATAATATTTTACCGGTTTTAGTCGTTAAAATATTACACATCCAATTCTTCTAGTTTCTTCTAGAGTAACGTGAAGCAAACGTCTAGTAAGTCTCCGAAAATACAAGTACGTAGTCATTCTAGGCGAGACCATCGAATCGAAAGCTTTCCTAGCAAAAAAAAAAAAGAAAATATCAAATAAAAAAAAATTAATTAAAACTTAACAGCTCGAGCCGAGCATACTTACCGAATCGAAAATGAAACAACAAAACATCGCTGTATACTGGTGCAAAACAAAACACGATCAACGACTGTTGCAGAGAAAGCGGCCGTCGGCTAAAGCGAGAGGATTATCTTAAGCGCTCTCAAACAATACAGCGCACTAACTTTCAAGTTGTAGTTTACCCACGGCGTAATTGAATAATTATGTTGTTGACGCGAGCCTAATTGACCGGCGGCGCGGACGTGTCGAGTCACGTAAATATTAAGAGACTGCACGAGGTCGGGTCGAAGCAAATGCGAATCGCAAGGAGAGAAGAACAGCTTCGGTGACCTGCCGACGTCGATGATAGGAGTACGACACATAGCCGTGGTAGGTATTGATGAAGGGCGTATATGCATCTTCTTCTCTTTAGGGCTTTCAAGCCTCAAACGCGCCTGCGGGCGATCGCCGTCGCCCATGGGCATCCGCGACGCCAGAGGGGCGACTGGCGCGTTGCCGGCCTTTAAAAAGAATGCCTCTTATTGAAAATCCCCCTGTCGTAGTTGATAGGGAACACCGCTAATGGTGGGTCACTCCAAATATATACCGTACGTGGCAGACGATTGCGCATGAAGCGTATAAGCTATTCCGAAACCGTCATAATAAATATATTAAATATTAACAAAATCTTAAAAAGTAAAGTCGTAACCTATTAAAAATTTATCTATTAACTTTTATAATATATATATCCCATTTGTTTTAAATCATCAATTACTTATTACCATTTTAGAAGCAGCTTCCGTTTAAGAGCAAATAAAGTCAAATTTAATATGAACAGAGGCGAATTGAAATAAAAGCCAAATCCTGAGCTTTGGAACTTCAACGTCCCGACTCGTTTGACTCGAGGTAACTTACTTAATTCAATATTACCGTTTCATTGGAACGAGCGGCGAATTCCAGCCGGCATCGATTCACTCGCAAATATTGACTCGCGAAATTTCATTGAAATCCGAAATACGCTGTAAAATAATAATTTTTAAGAGCAAATAGAAATATAATGTACACGTGGTTTCGTTCCTAAACTTCGAAGAGCTTATTTATGTAAGGTTTTATTAAGTTCATAATTAGTCTCGTAGAGGATATGAAGTTCTAACACGAGAAAACAAAATAATAAAATATTGGTGAGGGTCAAGTGGTTAAGAACCTCGTTTTGGAACCAAAAGTTAACGGGTTCGAATCTGACGGCAATCGAATCGATCACACGGCTTTAAGCTTATAAAACCTGTCGCTTTGAAGAACTACCGGCCCCCGGCAATATTTTAAGGCCCGAACTTGCATCAAACTAAAATAAAAAGATTGTGGGAGGGTATGGTTCTACGGAAATGTACACAATAAAACTGCGTATGAAGTTGTTTTATTTCTTTGTACGCTCACGCTTATTTGCCACAGGGATAGGCAGGGATCACGGATTTCCCCACGGATCTTTGAATATCTACCTTGCTTCATATCCATCAATCGTTTCATGCAAGCTCGTCGGCTTCGGGTGCTTAAAATTTGGTCTGTATGGAATTTTCCAGGGTGACCTTCGGCGATTACTCCACCACACACTCCTTTGTTCTGTCATTCTACTTTCATTCGTCCCTTCCAGATAGCCAACATATGTCCACCGCGACATACCTTTTCCCACTCCATTCACTACATCTTCTCTCAAACCGCACCGCTCGCTATCGCCACCGTCCCTACCTATCCCTATCTTTCAAGGGCACTTCACACGCACTATGCAGGGACAGGCATCTCCGCAGCACGGAGTCGTTTACGTTCCGTAATACCTATAAAGGCCTCAGAAGGCATAAACGTAAAAGGTTAGCGAACGGCGAGTCGAAGAAGAAAACATCTCTCGTCGCATGCGAGTCCGTTTATCGGTGAATCAACAAAGACGCATTCGAATTACCGACATTATTATGGAATGTGTCACGGTCGTGCCGAGATCGGCCGCCGGCCGCGGTCGCCGACCCCGAGACAATAACTCATAGAGGAGCGTTCATTTTTATTCGAACGCATCGGTTCCGCCGGGTGTAATTATTGACTACCAACATACTACGGACGCATAAGAGCTGTGCACTTGCATCGTTCTGTCATGTCATGTCTAGCCATGTTGCGGTGCATTTAGCTGCGAGCACGAGAGTGGGCCGACTCGGCCGATGAGATGCCACGCTCTCACAGAATGCAGACGTGAAGTGATAGTTTTCGCAGTTTCGTATCATTCAGAGAATGAGAGCTACGGTGGCCCACTCCTCCTCCATCGTCCCATTCCCCTTACGTCAGATATTCTATTTCTATTCAAGAAGCTAGCAAAGACTGGCGATCGGTGGCTCCTCGGGGTTGCGAATGTCCATGGGCGGCGAATATCACCCTACTTTTTGGTGGTTCGCACACTCATTTGCTCCTGAAAACTAGCATGATAAAAAGGGTTCTGTAAGTACACACATCACACGCTACCTACTCTTGAAAAACATCACGAGAAACGTGTGAGGTTTTTCAAAAGTAGGTAGGGGTGACCTGAGTACTTAAACTAGGCATTCTAAGGTTCAGTTAAGTACTTTAAAGAACGATAATTGGACAAAATACAACTACAGGTGTTTTTGAACGATACATCTATGAATCGATGCATTAAAGCTATGAAATACCATTTATTTCTTCGTGAAACGATCGGGCGATATTTGGAATAATGATAATATCGTCTGGACGTTGTTTTATTTCGCCATCGGTTAAATATTAATTCTTAAATAAAAAGAATTTGTCATTATGGGCTTTTTGAACGTTAAACACCAATCAAACAACGTAATTATTTATATAGCAAAAAAAAAAATAAAACATTTTTGAAACGATTTTTTTTTACAAGAGTACACCGTAAACATTGAAATAAATTATAATAACCTACATCGAACCGGGCGTCATTCGGTGTGGTTATTGTTTGCCAGGAGTTACTCTATCATCAGACAATTTGAAAATTTCAATTGTCTAGCTTTAAATGGGATAGAAACATGCTGACAGAAGGATGTAACGAAAGGATATCATAAGTTCAATGATGCTAATCCTCTTTGTAGTCCTCAAGCACGGAGTTGCAAGAGTGGATCTAAGAAAAATATAAGTTACTGAAGCTATTTTAAGGCTAGTGACACTAGGCAGCGTTAGAGTTTAAGAGGGAAGGGACGCGCGTCTCTTTGCTAGAATAGAGTTGACCGACATACGACAATGCCAATAGACATTATTATTTTTATAAATCCCCAAATATGCCGGTTAATTTAAGAGCCGTATAACTACGGTGACATTGCGAAACAAAATATGAATTAAGAAGTTTCAAAAATCCAAGAACGCAATAATTCTACGATTTTATCTGTTACTTATGCATAAAATGAGGTTTTATAAATATTAAAATGTGTGCATCTATTTTGTTATGAATCTTCATTCTAATATTTTGAAGATTATACTTTAACTGATAAATGGTGACACAACAGCCATTGCGCCCGAAGGGGCAGAGGTTTTGATGCGATTATTGCTGTTGTGTAGTCTAGTGTCCAAAGAAAAATACACGAGCTACAGCGTTATGTTGCAACCGCTACTAGATAGGGTTGCGCCGTGTCATAAAACCGTTTGCAAAACGCCGACTCACACGCGCGGTTAAGGGCCGATTTAGATACGTGGAGAGCGAAGGCGAAATCTTTTATCGTTCTGTTATTTATCTAGTGAACGTGAAAAAAAAATCAGCTTAGAAATCGTCAGCACCGCGTCCGCCACCCGTGTAAATCGGCATTATAATAAGAAGTTGCTGCGCGCGCGCCGGTATTGTTGCCCAACGGCTCGCATTGTCTGATCGCGCAAGGCTGACACACTCCGGCGCACTGGCGGGAGGCCACCGGACCGCTCTTGGGCACTCTTTAGATGGAACTATTTCAGCTAAACGACAAGGGGCCGCCCGGATATTACGCAAGCGCACTTTAAAGGAGCGAGAGAACCAGGGAACGAGATTCTTTTTGGAACAAAATTATAACAATCTTGTACCTGTGTACATCGTTAGGTAACTCTTAAAGACATTTTATTTAATATAAAATTGGAAATTAACTAAAGATACAACAGATATATGTATATAATATTTCTTAATTTCCATCCCTAAGTGGATGAAAAATATAGAAAAAAATAAGTATAAGACATCTTCATCAAGCATATTAATAAATATATATATAATGTTAATAAAAAATAGATTTAACCAACGATGTTGAAATATTTTGATGTGAAACATCTATACGCGCGTTGGACTGGGGTACCAGTGGGGTACCGGGGTAACCAAGACGTCTTAAAATTCAGGAGAAGCTTGGTTTTGGCCTAGTCTGCGCCTAGCGCTGTGCGCAAGTAGAGGGGATAGCGCGGTGGCATGAGGCAATACCATGCGTCTCACACTTAGGAGACGCTTAGTTTTGACCTATGCCGTGTGCGTCTGATCGTGTATTTCCTCCTGTTATGAAGGTTTTTATAACAATGAATTGGTGATTCATATTTTGAAATTTCGTCATTGTTTAAAAGTTTCCAAAATGAGTAATAATTAATATTACATCCAAAATGTACGTTTCATATTTTAGCTATCATCGACCAATTGTAACTTTCAAAGAATTGAAGGATTAATCTACGAGAGACAAATTATCATCGTTCAGCTGCGTTCGTCATCGGCCAAGTGTCACACCCATCATTGATAATCTTCAGATTCGAACAACTGAATACTAAACAGCGCGTTACGCACGTCCAAGTACAGCATTGACAAAGCGAAAAGATCGAATCGCTTTTGAATAGAAACGACATCCGTTCAACGCGCAGAGCGGATAATGTACTACTTACTATCGACTACAACCTATTCATCTTTATGAAACATTCCATACAGTGGCGCCGTTGCAAAAAAATAAAATAAAATAAATAAAACACATCCCGACCGCTTTGCGTACACGCACGCGTTCGTTATCTCGCCGCACCGCAAGCGAACTTGGGGCGGGCGACCGCTAAACCTTATCGCTTTTGATTAGCGGGGCGGGGCGATAGCGGAGCATCGGCGATCGCGAATGCGAGAATTCGTCCGTGCGCGGAGACGACCCGAGCCCGTTGGTATTTTTAAGGCTTCGTGTTGTGAGGCGGTATAGGGTCAGGATCGGGAAGTTTACGGTGAGGCTGCGTAGGCCGTCTGTCTGTCACAGCATCGCTATCCATTAAAAATTCGGTATAGTTCAAAAAGGCTTCGACCGTGCCGTTTCGCAACGAAAGAACGTCAGTTTTTTTTTTAATGATAGTTATTACAATATTCATATAAGCGATTTTTATTCTCCTAGGGCATAGGGTCTATATTATATATCTACATTTGATTTGTGTTTTGTGTTAGTCATTTTATTTTCCGTTCTCATATATTATTTTGTAAGTTTGCAAGTCGAACAACTATTTAAAATACAAATCGGTTTCCTAGTCTGCTCTAACTTGTGTACAAAAATAAGTTTTTTGTTAATTTTTTCTTTAATTGTCATACGACACGGGACCGTTGGTATAGGTACTAATTTGATTCTCACTAGTTTTTTTAATAACGATTTTATTTTAAATTTCAACTACAACTAAAAGAACTAATACAAATGTAAATAATAAAAAATCAATCTTCTACAATTTCAGACGTAAAGTAATTCATAAAAAATAAAACACGTCTTGAAATAAATGAATCACCGTATAACCTTTCACATTCATAATGTTTGCTTGGAAAAAATTGTCTGCCAACCGTGCAGGAACCCCTTTTTAACCCCCCAACGCGACGTAAACCGCGAAACATTACAGCGATAGTAAAAAAATAAATAAATATCTACACGAAAAGCCTATCTAGGTAGTTTTCCGGTGCAGAAACAAAAAGACCTAGGCATCGACAACAACGGCAGCGGCCTGCGTCGAAGGGGTACACGCACCGCATTCACGTGAATGAAATGAGGTAAGTCAAACGAACGACGGCTCGAGTTTGTTTTTGAGATACACCGACCTCGCGCGACCCCGTTTAGGTATCCTCGAGCAGGCACCTACCTACCTTTAACCCGTCCACGTTTAACGTTTACAGTAATGCTTTAATTCTGTACAGGAAAAAAATATATATATACATCCTTTCCCGCATGAACGCGTACACACACACACACACACACACACACAAACTATGTACGATATCACACGCACAAAAACGAATCGCGTGCATAATATTTTCTGTATTCAACATACACCCGAATTAGCGCGACCGGCCCGGGCATGTGGGTCACGGTCCGGCGAGCGACAGAGACGGCCCGACGGGCGTCCGCGCCTCGTCCGAGCGAGACGGCGATAGCGTAAATTTCAAACCACAAAGAGCATAACTGTTTTAACATTTTTCTGTTATACTTGGTTAAATTTTCTATTCGCTCTTAATGCAATAACGCCGAGACCGGGTTCGATAACGAAACGATTCCGTTATTATTATCAATATACAGATGCGGTATTAACATAATCTTAACAGAGTATACGACTGTCTGCAACGCAGACGCAGAAAATGCAGTAAGCACGTCCACCAGGCGTAAAAAGTGTTGACTGGTGTGTTAAAGTGATGGATGTGATACCGTCTACATTTTCCTGAGGATGTGCCCAGTTGGTATGAAAAGTACGTAAAAATAATAATATAGATATTAACAGACTAAGACAAATAAACAAATAATACTCGCTTAGTTGTTCGATATCTGTCAATCCTCTGGAATCAATATTCAATTGTTTGAATTCGTAGTGGAAAAACAGATTTTAGGATCGGCGGTGGGGTGCACGCTGCAATAATAATGCATGTTGCAGGCAAACGTGTAATTATGGATTTTCGCGAATTAACACCTCGCACAATATAATACTTGACACAGAGTAGTTCTGTATAAAAACACAAAAAGCCCAAGATTATCAACCGATCCATGCCTACTGACCGGAGGATAAACTACAGACATATTTTCCAAAATTACGTTTTTTCTACATTCCGGCTTCATAGATAGCGACAAACATTAATTACTCTGTTGTTGTTTGTTATAGGAATATTGAAATGCGCGAATGAAGTAGCCGCATGCGAGATTGCGATACCAAATGAAAAACGATACAAGAATGAATGAACTAATAAAGAATGGTGTATGCGATTACATTGTTTAAGATTCGGGCAGCCGATAAATGGACATAGATACGAATTCATTTCATTCACGAGCTCACGGCTATTCACCAAAAAGGGTAGACGGACACCGGAGTTCTCGTACGGTAACGACTTTTACATACCATACATCCGTCGATGAACAAAAAGTATTACACCATTTGAAAAGGAGATGCGTTAAAAACGATTAAAAATGTTTAAAATACGATGCTCGTAACTTCTTCGATGCTTAAAAAAAAACGAAACGCGGCGAAGAGACTGACAGATTTACGAGCGTCCCTTGATTTTCTCCTCGTGATACGCTGACGTTTTGTCGGTAATTTTGGCAGCCAAAAACTCGAGAGATCGCATCGTACATACCTAAATACTGTCGGAGCCTCAGGCAACGTAAAATAATAGATTCTTCACATATGTTAATGGCTTTTGTCGTTGAAAACCGGTTCAGCTAGTTTTCAGCGTGATTTGTAAATTGGCCATTATGTACATGCGCGAAACTTTGCCGCTCTGAACTGGCTGCGAATGATGTACTGCGCAGGTGTTACGCTCCCCGACCCTTTCTTCTTCTCCGTCGCATTCCTATTCTACGCCATTGCGACGCTTTCGTGACGAACTTCACACGGCATAGGTTCATCCATTGTGCTGTATATTCCGTTTACCACCGACTTGACTTATACTGTTTCTAGCGTTTCGGGTTAATTCTAGAAAATCGCAATCAACAAGGGGACGCTTCAGAATGAAGAGTATATTCTAAAAGTCGTAATTTTTTAAAACATCGCTATAATCATGTTAAAACTTAATTATTTATGTATATAGAATAGATGAATCAACGAGGGATCATTTTGCTTATTTATTTCTTGCTATTAAATTGACCAAATACTAAAAATCTATTATGTAAATAATTTAAATTTCTAAGTAGAGTATCGAGTTTGAATAATTTTAAGTTACTTCAGTTTAGAGCGACGACGATATAATCTTTTCGTGAAAATAGCATTCTGCCTATAATACTTGAAGCAGTGAGCAGAATTGATGGTATTTAAATGATGATATTTATGATGTAAAATGGAACACAAAAGGGATCGATGTAACGAAATGAGAATAGGATAGTGCCAGTTTCGAGATACAGCGAAGACGAAAAAAAATAGTACGTAAACCTACAGTATGGCGTATTTCTTTTCTCGATAAGGACAAGGCAGTTTCTTTTTTTTGGTGACTGTACTTGGAATATCTGATTTTAATGTAATTGCCGTATAATTCCGCTAATTAATTGACTCATTCGTCCACTAAGACCACATTATCCTGTAAGACCACAAGAGTATTTCTACGGGTTTGTATTGACGTGATGTTTGTAAGTAGCTGATAACGGACAGCCGACGCCAATCGCGATTCTGGATCGGGACACAATCCACAGGTCAACGTCGTATGTAGAAGGTTACCGTCGCCCTACAAAATCATAAAAATATCTACAGAACCAAACAAAAAAAAAAACCTTTTCTCATCTTTTAATTGAATGAAATAATTATCTAAGGGCGAATTTAGATATAATAATTTTTTAGACGATAAAGGTTGCCAAAAAAAAAATTAAGCTGCCAATATTTATTCTGCTGTTGCTGCCAATTTTATTTTTAATTTTTCTTAAAAAGAAATAGTTTTAAATTTGGTACTCTTCAGTTCAATGTTGAATGGGCTCATGTTTTTAGTGATCACACTGTATTTCGAAGGAAAATCCATTACAAAACCGGATTTATAAATAATTTTCTGCAGTTGCTGGTGTGGTAATCGATCAGTAATAAATTTATAGTATTATAATGTAAGAGTCGAAAAATTCATAGTCCAATAAAATCTCCAATTAAACAAGATCTCACCAGTTTTGGCGCAATATGTAAAAATATGTTCCTAATTACATAAAAAAAAAATTTGGTTGCCTGTAAAGTCGGTATACGGGCGAAAGTTTTACGTGACAACGACTTTGAATGGTAAAATCATTTTAATGTGAATATTCATTCGTATAGTAGGAAGAAGGATGAAATAATAGTAACAATTTAAAACATTTATTTATACAAAGAATTATATTTAAAACATTAATTTATACAAAGAATCTCGCACTGAATTTCATATTAACAAAATTTTATTTTTACCTTTACACATACATACGTATTTATATACAAATATACATACAATAACTTGCAATACATTTGCAAGCTATGCACTAATTCTCTAGTGCTGCGCGCGCGGCGGCAGACCGATCATAGTTGAGTGGGAGAGAGACGCAAGGCATTCGGCGGGCCTCTCTCTCGTTCGGTGACTCATCGTTACGTTACCGAGCGTTACACTTTTTCATAAGTGACTCCCAGCCGCAACCTAATTTAAGACGTTGTCACGTCAATAATGATAATATAAAAGAAATTTTAACTTTTATACCATTTGGATAAATATATACATAGTATGAAAATTATATTTATACTATATATATAAATAGATAGTTCACAACGAGACAAATTTGTTTTTAATTATTTGCAACGAAATTTAGCAGATAATAAAAAATTGAAAAGGATCTTTTTTGTGTAATTTTTTTTCCCACAACTTTTACTTGAAACTTTTTTTTATATTTCTCACCGTTATCCAGTTATTTTGAAAAAACGCATTTTTCAACCCTTTTTTATTTTTTTCATCCCTTTCCCGTCAATATAAAATAAAATTTCTTTTATATTACCATTATTTATGTAATTACGAACTTATTTTTACATATTGCGCCAAAACTGATGAGATCATATTTAACTGGAGATTTTATTGGACTATCAATGCACACACGTGAAAGGTATTTAATATAAAAATAATGACGATAATCACAATTGAATTCATTTAAGTTAACGGCAGCAGGATTTTTCCAGCAACTTTAATACCTTAAATTCTTTATATCTAAATACGGCCTTTAAAACATTACGAACAAGGGAAGGTCTTTTTAATGCCGGATCTTAGACTGTTATGTGTCTGCTGCGGGTTCTAATGCATTAAGAGCTGAGGGCTCAGGCGAATGAACTTTGGACATACGCATTAAAAGCTGGATTCCGTTTCGAGGTTGATATGAAGATCTAGCCATCCGTCCGTCCATCCGGGTCATGACGAGTGACGTGAAGTCGTCTACATCGCCTCCTTTTCGCATTGCGGTGCTACTAGGTCTTTGATATTTACGGAACAACCTATGTAATTAAGGATTTTTTTATAAAGAGTATTTTTTTATTTGAATTCGTATGGTTAGAAAACTGCACCTAGCTGTACAATGTGCAGTCTGTTTTATATAAAATTTTGTTTTAATTATTTGGATTTGTGTCTTGGTTACCGAAAGCGCAATGTGCCACGTTAAATGTAAAATTTACAATATACATGCAAGCAAAGAATAAAGATCACTGGATATTATTTCTCGATGCAAGATAAAACTGAGTGAATGCAGTTGATAAACAAATCTATACGGATATTATAAATCCGAAAGTGCTATATTAATGCATACTTACTATAAAGAAACATGAAGATTTTAAATAAGAAAATAGTGATATATTTTTTTCTACGCTACATGTAACTCTAAAGTAAATTTATAAGAAATATTTTTAACCGACTTCAAAAAAAAAAAAGATTTTTCACATTTCACAAACGAGCGAAATGTAAAAAGCTGAACAATAATACTAAGACACAAAATCCTCAATAATGTACGGTGTCCGGCCTTTTTACCCAAATGTCCGGCCAAACTGGGTGTTCCGTCTGGTTTGGCTATCTGGCAACCCTACATTAAGCAAATGTGTAGAGCTATGTTGGTAAATGCGGGCAACATTTATTGATATCGAGGCGTTCGAGACCGAAAGAGAAAAAAATGAAAGAAGCGAACGAAGTCGCCGAAAGAATTATAGTATTTAATAAAGGATATGCGTACAGGCGTTCTACATTTCCAATTACGCAGAAATATCGTCTCTTTCATGTGTGAGGGGACATTAACTACTCGTATATTATATATATGAGCGACGGTGGACATAAAATCGTAAGAGATGAAATGAAAATTTGGAAAAAATAGCAGTTAATTATAATCATATAGTAGTTATATATATCATAGAGAAAACTCGACGATGAAATTAGATGGTCACTGCCGCCCATGGACACTACCATCCCCGGAGGAGTCACCGATGCGTTGTCGGCCTCTTGAGTGGGAATAGGATATCTAATGGAGGGGTTCTGGTCGATGGGAGGGTGAGGGGGAGTGGGCCACTGGAATTTTCACTTACTGGACGAAACGGGACAGCGGAAGCTGCCCACTTCTCGTCCGTATTCTGTGAGTGTGTTAATTCGCCAGTCGAGCTGGCGTATTTTTGTGCTGCAGCCAATTTTCCCGAGGTATGACTCTTTCGCAGTAAAATATTGTCAAGGACAGATATACAATATTGTACATATAAATAGGCCCTTGACTCACTTACTAATATTGCGCCCTTATTTCCTCCGACTGCCATCTTTTTACCGTCAGTCTGTAGGTGGAATGAGAAAGCGAACAGCCGAAACGGCATACGCGCTTCGTCCGTACGAAAGCAACGTTATCGGGGATACCGGGAAAGCGGGGCCCGGCAGGACGCCTCGCGCGGGCCGGAGCCGCGTGTCGTAACCGGCGCCCGACGATACGCTATCTGGAGCGGCCGCCGCGCCGTGTCGCCTGACTCACGCCCCCCCGAATGTTTTGATAAAACTGAAATATTTTCACGTTGCCGCCGCCGCGAGCCGTCCGCTCCGGGCGTGTACGCATCGGCGGCTCAGGGTTGTTACGTGCTAGGTGATCGTTGATTTTTGAAAAGAAAAAAAAATTACGCTCCGTTTTGTTGTTTTTCGATTTCGTTTTATCGGATTTATTTTAGATGTGTAGTAACAGATTTTTTTTCTGTTTACAACATACCTTTGCGGTTGTCTTTCAGGAATCATGATCGAATGACAGTTATTATAATTGTCATAGTTATAGGAAAAGAAGCAAAAATACTACGGAAAAATTATTAATGAGAAAGAAAAGAATAAAAATTTTTATTCGATATAAAAACATAATCTCGATGGTTAATATTAACTTCCTGCGTAACACAATCGTGTATTAGAATAGGACTTCATTATGTCGATAAAACTTATCGACCTAATAATGCCTTCGTCTTACAAAAGCTTCACGCCTTACGGCCGGATATTAATATGAGTTGTATGTACAAGTGAATCGATATATTTATTACCTCATGCTACAGAATAAAATCTACAAACTTATGACAATATATTCAAATCAATTTTTATATTACATACTTCAGAACTTTTGCTAGCCATCAATTCCAAATTTACTCACTAATAACATGACATGTTCCCTGTGATTTATTGATGTTAATGTGCCCGTATGCGACTAGTGAAACCGTAACCCGAGGCCTCAAAAAACATGCAACATGAAGTGTCTTTCTACCTCATGAAAAATTTAAATAAATTTGCTCTAAGTGAAGGAAAACATTACGATGTGACCCGTGTGTCGGAAAAGTTTGAACGAACACTGTCACTGAAGCATGAAATTCTCGAACAGTATTGCGCCAACGTGGACAAGCATGGCCTAATACTCGCCTTGTAAGAGGACATTTTTTTTAACTTACTTTGTAATAATTTAATGTCGGGCTGTAGGAGTACGTAATCACATCTTTTCACGAGATACAAATAAATATATTTCTATTTCACGTACACGTTACACAGCTGGCAACCCTAGCGACACGGTATTGGTGTCAGACAAACGGATACAAATAATTCTGTGGTCACAGGCGAAATATTAATTTCAACCTAAATTAACCAAGACAGTTTAGTTACGACACTATAATTCAAGTATCACGAGAGACATATTTTGACAATTCAAGTAGGACAAAACTCACACACAGAACGGATTGACCTACTGTTTCTGATTAGACATACACATTCATGATTTTATTACCATGGCAATTCTAATATTTTTATAACAGATACGACGTAAATATACACATGTTCAAAATTAACTAAATATTGTAACAATAGAGGAACTAACTATTGTAATGGAATACTGTTGAAATTACATGAAATAAATGTATTCTGAAAGAGTCTCAGAATGTGTTAAATTCACAATAATATTGCAAAAAAATAGAATACACATAAATAAATTTTGTAATTTGTGACATGGAACACGTATTAAAGGTCTGGATACTTTGGTTCGAATCTAATTATGCATTGTTTGACTGAGCATTCATAACGTTATGCCTAGTGCTCTACAGAGAATATTATTTTTATTGTATATTCGAGGGCAAACGACACAGAGAGCCATCGGAGAGTAGATGGCCACCGCCGCCCATAGACTCTGGTGATCCTAAAGGGGGGGGTGCTCTCTCGCGATCGCCAGTGCGTCGCTGGCATCTTGGAAGGGAACAGGAAATCCAATGGAAGGGGGATCGACATGATCGAGGTGAGAGGGGGGAATGGGACACCGGAAATCTGACTCGTCGGTAGAAAAGCAACAGCGACAGCTGCTAACTCACGTCCGTATTCTATGAGAATGTTATATTTTATAGGTCGAGTCGGCTCATATTTACGCTACAGCGAAGTTGGCTACAGTATAGCTCTACCACAGTTGAATTTATTCAGACAACAATAGAACTCATTTAAAAGCTATGAAATTCAGACATAACACCTGATCCACAGTGAAAATGAGTATTTTAAAACGCAAACAAATTACCACATTGTGCAACAATTATTTAATTTTTCTCAAAAAATCACAGTTCCCTAGTAGTTACTTCTTTTACCTATTTCGAGTACTCACTAACGCATCTAAAAGTTTATCAAGCACAATATAGAGTAATTAACATTCGACAGCTATTCAGTGAACCCCACGTAGCGAAACAGTGACTCCCGGCCACGATATGCGATCGTACGCTGTTATTTTAAACACCGTAGGGTCACAGATCGACGATTTCGTATCCGGCCACACGTTTCACCCTCATTTATCCGAGTCGATATTGTGGACGAACTAGAATATGGTATAAATATACAACATACATGCACTAGACTTGATTACGGCGTTTGCCGCTGTCCGTTTGGGGTGAAGTTTAAAATTATTTGTGATGTATGCATCTAAGATAAGATAAACACAATAAGCTGAATTATAAATGCATGTATAAATGTATATATTTTTTTTTTATTAAAACACATTATCGTAATGGCCAATCTATTCTCCGACATCGAGTTGAATTATTGAATAAACGGCAGTTTTTTTTTTTACGAGCACGACGAATCGATTCCTCATAACGTATTCAATAAACGATTTTATGAAAATTTATTTAATCATTCAAATAAGACATGGAAGGTTTTTTCTGTAATAATAATAATATTAAATTATCTGTGGACCAGAGGTTCTTTTCCATAATGTATACTGAATGAGTGGGTACTTCACTGTTACAACATATAAATCATCTGTTATAAAAAAAATACAAAGATTCAGTTCTATATATACATTATATACAATCAATATAAATGTCAGCATACGGCTTTTTTACGGCTATTTCGTTCAAAGCGTCTTGTCTATTATATATATATATATATATATATATATTCTATAGACAAGACGCTTTAAAAATAGTTCAAAGTACAATCGATACGAAACAGAGCAAAAAAATATATAAAGATATAATTAAAAAAATCTCAATACAGAAACTAATAAAAGACTTCAAATTAGGAATAAAATAAATTCCTTAAAACGTAGCGAAATAACTGTAAAATATATAAAACTCTTTTATATAATATTGATGAAGTAAAAATAATCGAATTAAATTTGGTTAATAA
Organism: Eumeta japonica; assembly: GCA_005406025.1. Classification (NCBI taxonomy): domain Eukaryota; kingdom Metazoa; phylum Arthropoda; class Insecta; order Lepidoptera; family Psychidae; genus Eumeta; species Eumeta japonica. The sequence goes on from BGZK01002076.1 coordinate 37,957, forward strand.
TAATTTGATATGTCGATGTTATGATATTTCTATGTTACAATATTCAAATAAAAATTCAAAGTCTACATTCGACAAGTAAGCTAATAACCAATTTAAAAAAAATGTAAAATCGTGTGTCACTGATGGATTAAACCTATTTGTATTTTTTTTCTACCTAATATTACTGACTATTACATTGATCAACGACACAATCATTTTTAATTTAAGACTACGCAAGATAAAAAAAATAATATGACTTGATAAAAACTTTAACAGATTAAAAATTGAATTTTTCGATTGATATATTATATCGTCTATTTCACAAAATAATACTCACAGTTTAGCAAGCATATACTGGTTATATAATATTATTACATAATAACCGATTTATAAATTGATTATGTAACTTTTTGATAAATAAGACAAGAGCTTATACATCTTTGTTTTTCGTTTACATCTACTGAATCATTAATACGTACAAATTACAGTAACTACTGCAGATAATAACTATTGCGACAAAAAAAAAACATCGACTCACGATATCATGTCCCTGGCTGCCGCTTCTGACAACTTCTGGAGCCATGTACTCTATGGTCCCGCAGAAGCTGTACGCCCTGTTGTCGCCGCCGCAGAACTCTTTGGACAGCCCGAAGTCCGTCAAGATGATGTGGCCCTGGGTGTCCAGGAGGATGTTCTCTAGCTTGATGTCGCGATAGATGATGCCGAGCTGCGGATATTCACATTTGGTGATTTTCTAATATATACAATATTATTATAAGACATCTATCAATCGTTTCATGTAAGCCTGTTTTGGGTTCAAAAAGCTCAAAACCTGCCTTTTTCTAATACATTATCAATTCGGTCTGTACGAGAAGTACGACCCTTCAATCACAAATAGGTTCATAAACGTGGATTTGTATCGATAAATTTGTGTCGTAGATCCGTAGACATAACATCCTAAACATACATATATCTATGTCTCATATCTATCTATGGATTTCACGGCCCGTAGATACGAAAGTTTCTCTATTTGACAATCTTACATAATATATAATTAATTTTTAAAATCAATTTAAAATAGACATAAAATAATTTTATAGAGTCCAGCAAATTTTCCAAAAAAACTCTAAATGCATCCTTACTATTTTATAGTCGAAATTTACCTATTTTTCTTTTTATATTTCGCGCAGCAGTTTTCTAATTAGTTATAGATACTATTGACGCATTGACATTGTATCACTTTTGATTTGTCAATGAACATAATAAGACAAGTCCTGGCGACTTATCTATTTCTGCTAATTGCACGCCATCTTTAAAATAATGCAAATCGTAGTGTACTTGGAAGTTTAGCTTTAGAGCGATTTATCAACTCGGTCTCTATTATACATGTATGTTCGAAGCATATATTTATATAATTAAATCGTAAAAAAGCAAAAATGTTTTTTTAAAAGTAAATTGTATTTATACAATATAATTGTATTTGTTGTATAAATATTGTATAAATACAATATAATTGTATTTATACAATATTTATACATAATACAGATTTCAGAAGAGCTCCTTTTCAATTTTTTTCTGTTTGTCTGTATATTTGTCCGCTTGCTTGTTCGAGCATCACTCCAAGACTAATTGACCGATTTGAACAAAACTTTTGTGTTTTATCAGCAGTAATCGACTGCTTAACTTGGAATACTATTTATCGGCGCTACATTACCTATAGGAGCTAGACAGAGAGCAAGTTCACTTTTTGTCCTCTCTTTGACTTGAAGTACTTACTGAATAGGTTTGGGCAAATGGTACCTACTTACCGTTCATTTTTTTGACAATGCCAGTGTCACGAAAGGAATGTGTCTAATTATCCAGAAATAGAGTTCAAGAAAATGACGAGATCTTGCTATAAACATTGTGGCTTTAAGGAAGACCATGATATGAACCTCTAAGATTTTCTATGGTTGACGGAAGACAACGAAGAAGTGGAGGACAGCTTTTATACATTTTTAAAACGTTCTCTTGTTTCACAACCACCACGAGAACGAAGTCGCGGGCAACAGCTAGTCAACCATATCTAGGCAAGCGTCGCTACGCTTGCTCTACATCTATGTGTTCAGTTTAGCTTTTTTGTGTTTTTTGTCTTTTCTCACAATCATGTCGTGAGAAAAGACAAAAAAAAAAAAATATATGTAGTAACGTTTTAGTATTATATTTTGTAAATTTATACATATATAATTTCAAACCAATTGAAATTTTTATTCATATTACGATATTTGGTGTCATATAAAATTTGAATTACGCTAATTGCTAAATGCTATCCAATTGCGTTTAAAGATATCGTCATGGCATCCAGTATAAAATGTCCAAAGTTTGCATTTCACGAACATTAATTCTATCGTTCGAAATTTCCATTTAGATTAGCTATCTGTCCGGCGCCGGCGACGACAAGTAAGGACGTCACTTAACGATTTGGAAGACGCGCGTAGGAAAACCACGACACTGATAACCATATATTCATCATCGGAAATTACGTTCGGAATTTTTAAATATATACAATAAGTAGATTATTTCATACACGAAACGCATAACTGCATCGTTAAAAGTACTGGATGAAGTTACATGTTTTCCTGTATTTTATTTACGAATCGGACCAGACACAGTCACAGCACTGTGGTCACTTTGTCTTTATACGGGGTCTTGATTCCTTCGTAAATAAAATACAGGAAAACATGTAACTTCATCCAATACTTTTAACGATAGTCGCTATTTAACGGCTGTTTAGTTAACGACTACTTAATTGTGGTCAGTGCTGAAAGCGATCAATCAATCGAAGAAATTCTATTCAATTGGCCTTAATACTCCTCATATATGACAAGATTGTAAATATATTTTACAAATCTATGCTTAATTATTAACATTAAAGTATCTAAAAATGGAGTCAATAGTAGCAATTTAAACAAAATCGTATTTTTTTCATTCCCAACCAAACAGTCAAAGACTCGAACAGAGCGGGCCGGTTCAAAATCGCGGAGCAGGACGCTGCCTGATAATGGGCGTACCTTGGAGCAGGGCTTAGTCTTTCCAAGGGAATGATCAACGTTATTAACATTAAATCAGAAAAATATTAAACAGGTTATTAATATCTTGACCACTAAAATACATTATTAGAATATCACTTAAATCAGACAAGTTATATTATGTTACACATAAAACACATAGATGTTTTTACTATTTGTGACGAATGAACTGAGATGTAATATTGGATCACGAGTAAAATAGCAACATTTATTACAGTATTTGCGGAAATTTTAATAAACTAATAAAAGTGCACGAAATTCTTATCTACCGTTTTCAAGGATAAAGCTTCTGCAGATTATTTATTTCTAGTAATGTGTTTTGGTAGAAATTACCCGTGCATACTTTTAACCATCGGTATTCGAGATTAATGCTCCTGATTTTATTGAGTATACAAGGCGAGGACATTACTCGCCACGTGTACTCAATAAAATCGATATAATTCTGAAAATCTTCAACAGGATCAAGAGACATTTCTATCGATAAGTATTGCGTAACTATGACAAATTAAAAATAGACTGCAATGAAATGTTGACATTAACTGTCAAATCAAAGATAAGGGATCGTTAGTGAAGTTAAGCGACGAACACTGTCTATTTAAAATTAATTGTCATTAAGATGCTCTAAGGGACATTTAACTGACTCTAGGAGTGACAGTTCGTTAGACCTTCACTAACTGCTAAAGGAGGGTTAAAATTTAAGTTAGATCACTGATTGCGGCAGATAGAGGCAATTTCATGCGGAATATTGACATAACGAAAATGAAAACGGCAGCTTATTTTCATTACGTCAATCATCAGAATGACGTATGCTCAATCGGTGATTCGTTTTTGGCATTAGAAAGATTTCTTCATACACTATAAGCGTTTCGATAATATGACAAATCACTCAGTTCTGACGAAAAGACGCTGTACCCCGTTCACTCAACAACGGTGAAGGGGTCCATTCAAAGTGTGAACGCACCTTGTGCAGCTGCTCAATGGCCAGGATGATCTCTGCTATGTATATCCTGACCTCGTCCTCGGTGAAGTGCTCCCGCTGGTACAGGTGCGTGAACAGCTCGCCGCCGGCCACGTAGTCTGTCGGCAAACAAGCGGTATCGTGTCAGATAATTACGGTTTATTCAAAGAGTCACTGGCCTATCGTCAAATGGCCTTATAATATGTTTTTGGCTATTTACTTATAATAAGTTTTAATTTAAGTAATTTTTTTTAACGTCAAATTAAATAACCTGAAAAAAAACTGAACATTAATAATCTACCAAACCGTGTAATGCATGAAAAGGACTGTCAACACAAAGGTAAATGTCATGTAAATGCGAAACTTCATTTTTCCTCGAAACGTTCAAACATTTTCAGTGTCAGTTAATTAACGTGTTCGGCAGCCGCCGATTCAAAATATAAAATTTGGCAAATATTTAACGCAAAACATTTTTAAAAGGCAGTAATCATAGATGCATAACTTTCAAAATAAATAATAATAAGCGAAATAGCGATTGCCATGTACACAAAAAAAAATGTCAAACGGTTGAGTACCCAATTTTTTTTCATATTTTCCTATCGCAAAGTTAAAAATAAATACTGCAATAGGCGGTTATAATAACATTTTAATCAATGCAAATAAAATCACAAACGGATTAAAAAGATCATAAAGCTGCGAGCTCTATGACAATTTTACGGGACGTAGCAGAAATCCCTTTCGCACATATAAATTGTTCTTAAATTGTAGGGCCCTAACGTAAAAATATCGGCGGCCCTTCGCCGGCCCGTCGATCGACGGTAATAGACTTAAGGGAGCCAATCGAATCAATGCGCTACGCCTCCGTGAATTCGACTCGGCGACGACGCCGTAACGCGACGCAAAAAGCTGCAATCGCTCCTTGTCGACATTCGTTGTGACCTCGTAAACGTTGCGAGTTGAAAATAAGCGAATCACAGTGGGCTTATAGGGGTGGTAACCCGATAGGTACTATAGGTTCATGATGATTCGGCTTGTGTAATTCACCACAGTAAATGTAATCAATGTAATCCAGTTAGTGAGATATACATCCGCCCATCACGAATATCATTATACATTCACTGTATATCTCATAGATGTATACAAGAGAGATGATGCACAATCGCGTACTAAATTCACGGTGAAAAATTGCTCAAAGTATATCAGTCGTCTCTGTCTCACATTTTATGATGCAGTGCCAAAGAAAAAGAAGTGTAGGAACATTATTTATCATATGACATTTCAACCGAAATGTCATAACATAAGCCTTATTTTTAAATGCAAAAGAACAAGTGAGGATCATTATGTTATTGGAACAAAATAAATTCCATTTTTTACAGTGTACACGTGCTGTTGTAAAACAAAGTATCAATAGAGTGGTATAATATTATTTTAAATATTAATTACTGTTTTTTCATTGAAAGTATGAAAAGAATTATAATATATATTTTTTTCATAATAAAGCTTAATGTAGTAATCACCTAAGATTAAAATAAATATGTATCTTTAATTTTATAATGTCGGTGAAAATATATATGTGTATAGCAATATAAATCTTTTCAATTATTTATATAACAAAATAAGATGACAATTCATTAAACATTAACATACTTTGATGAACATAATCCTTATATATATTTTGCTATAAAAAACAAATTCAAATATGTATAATTTCTTTTACTTAATGGGTTTAATCTATTGCATGATTTCCTTTTAGAGGTAATTTTAAGATTTGTGTAAATATAAAACAAGTAATAAATAAAAAAATAAAAGAAGCGACTCCATTAATATAAGTGTCTCTATTGTTAAGCGACCGAATAATATAACAACGCAAGAAATACGGGACCGGTGTTGCTTAGGTCTATTTCTTTTATGTCGGTTTATATCTCGGCTTTTGATGCTAATTTAAATGAATAAATACAAAATACTCATTATAATACATGATTGAGCATCTATTATGAATAAACAATATTTTGCTTAGCAAAAATAAAAAATACCATCCCTTTTCATAGCTTTTCACGTGTTATTTTTGCATTTTTTAACAGAACACTTCGGCATCGTAACGGAAGGTGCGATGAAACAACACTAAATGGAATGAGTGCTAAACTGTCGGTTGTCTCCTCCTCATTTACTGCGGCCGTTTTTGAGCGCGGGACTGTGCATCTTCTCTTTTTTATAGATCAATGGTATATGTGTAATGTAATTACTTGCATTAAGAAAACATTTTTTTTTAATTTCATTAGCATAATGATACTAACATTTATCATTAAATTATGTAAATATAACAATGACCAAGATCGAACATAGGGAGAAATCTCTTAAACTTCTCTTCGAATTAGCAATCACAGAGCTGAATAACTAACGGAACCCGACACTCTAGAATCGTCAAATATTGTACGTGATTGGGCACACAAAAAAAAGAAGATTAACTTCATATTAACGGCAGTCTACTGAAGAATCTACGCCTTTTAGAATTCATTTCACTAATGCACCGGAAGCATGACGTCACCTTTATCATCAAAATTTGGTGACTGTTGTCAAAATCCGCGGCCAGGTGTCTTTGAGGAAGATGATGGAACGAAGTGCCGATTATCGCGACGTTCATTGAGAATCCGTTTGACAATAGACTTCTTAAAGATCTATAAATCCGGACTAGATTTTTTTTTTAAGAATTCTTTGCATGTTATTAACAGCCCTCAGCACTGCGCGCACGAAAGCGAACCGGCCGATCGTACAGTGCGTGTGCTCTAGAAGTAAAAGGCTTTCGTCGATCGGCAAGGGGAGCTCCCCCACTGTATTCATTTAAAAAACGCAATTATTACGCGCCGTATCACTATGGTGTGTCGGATGACGAAATCGTTTTCTGCATTTCCTGCTCTGTCAGGTCAAACGAGGAGGGATTATAGCATATCCTACTGATATCATAAACGCGAAAGTTGATGAGAATGTATGCATGGATGTTCGTTACGCTTTCACGCAAAAACTACTGGACTAGTTGTGATTAAACTTTACAATATTACAGCTCATTCATTAGAATAAGACATGGGTTATGATTTATAAAACACTAAGCGTTTTCTCGCAGCTTCGTTCGCGTGAACGTAGCAAAGACGAAGCTAGTATAAATATCGAAAGCAGGATCGGAATCGATAACGTGACCAAGGTCAGAATGGAAAGCACGACCGAGACCAAGATCACGGTTGACAGTGTGATCGGTCGATAGAAAAAATTAAAGTATCCATTGTATGTCCGCGCAGGCGAAACAGCGGGCAAAGCAAGCATACACGTATAAGTCGGGGGAATAGACGTCTTGTATCGTCGACGCATGTGATAATGTAACAAAAATTAACTGTGTCGTGGGATACCCGGTCGGAAGAAAGTCCCTTTCGTTTTATATTGAGTTAATATCAAATAACAGGTACAGCGAAATAAATGAACTTCTGTTAATAATTAAACGAGAAATACGAGAATAATATCTTAAAAAACATATGCTTTTACATAAAATTGAATATAAGACATATAAAAAATGGAGAGTTATAATTAATTAAAAGTTATAAAAAAGGAAACACAACATAAAGCACTAAACAGCGTCATCATTTTTATTATTAAAAACTTTTAAGTTCGTCAAGGTACAGAATTATGTAATTTTGGAAATTAATAATAGCTGTCCCTTTTACATGTACAAAATGTGTTTATTAAAGACATAAAATTGAAAACTCTATCTCCGGAACCGAATAAAAATCGAAAGATAATCATAAAGAAATTACCTCACCGACATTATGTATTATGTCGTCGAGGTCATTCCTTTATGATTATTGCCTGAAACATGATAATAGAGATATTTTTACTGAAATTTTGAAAAACGAAATTAGTGTGCGCCGCGCGCGGCTGCCGTCACACTTACTTAATAAGTAGCGTCTGTCTGTCTGTGTGCATGTTATATGCGTGTTCGAGAGAGAGAAAGAGAGAGAGAGAGAAGTGGAGTAACGCTTTTTCCTTGCGTGACGATTTCTATCAACTAACGGCTCCCGCAAACCGCGTTAAGAAACTTCGTTCCAAAAACAAATCAAAACACACGCGACAAACGAATATCTCCATAAATAGTCGCAGGGGGCAAGAGCATTGCGCAAACGCCGCTCCCGGGTCTAGGTCGATGACAAATCTCGAGTGGGGCCGCTCTAAAATCGGTACCAGATGGTCCGCATACATGAATGCCTAACGAGCGATCGGCTAACGGTAAACGGACTGAACTTTATTTTCAACGGCAAGTGATATGTTTATGAGTGTTGCAAATTCGGCAAGTACGTTTATGGGGCGGGCGTTGTGTGAACGACGTAAAAAAACAAAAACAACCTTATTGTAGAGAGCTTCATCAATATATCATGTACTTTTGTAGACATGTTTACAATGCTAGTCCACTTGACTTCGTTGAATATTCATAGACATGCACGCGCAGGTGCGTATTTGCTCATATATTCTGGGTAAATTATCTTTATACAAAATCGAGCGAAATAACTGTTGTTTGCAAGAATTTCAATATTTTTCTAACAGAGATTTTGTTTCGCATAACACTATATTGCCTCGAGGTGGAAATTTCACGTAGCAGTATATAGTAACGTAATATTTCAGCGCTCCGCATCGTACTCGAAAGAAGAAAGATACGAAGGCAAGTATGAACTTCACGCTGTAACAGCGTGTGCGCGTCATAAATAGCTGCTTTGCGATATTTACGCTGTCTGAAAATTGCCTGGCAAGCAAGCAATGTAGACAGGTTTTACGTGGGAGAGTATACCTTAGCTTCTTTTTTTTTTTATTTTAGCATAATGTAATGTACAAAAGAACGTCACGGCATAATTTTAAATATTTCGTTATGTTTGTGTTATGTTTCCTACGTGTACAGATTAGTGATTGATTAAATAAAGTTATAGTCATAAATAACACTTTCCATCGATATCCCACTCGATGCGTAAAAATTAACAACAACGCAATAATTCAATAGCGGTTAATTGTTTATCCCCGTGATTACTGCACAAGGGACCATTACTCTATTTACGGTCTTGGGCATTTTTGACCTCTATATCCCCCTGTCAAGTTATATAAGACTTCTCGAATTCCCTCTCCCCGTTGTTACCTAAGACGTATTACCTAGTTTTCTTAAATAGTGAAATGTCGTTAGAAAACGACGAATCACTCTAGAACACATTATTTGATATGATTCGAAGCTTTTATATATATAATTATTTAGGTTTTGAAAAATCTACGTCATAATTAAATATAAGATTTCAAACAATCTGAAAGTGAAGAAATAAATTGTAATATTTCTAAATAAGAATTATGTACATGAATAACATCGTATAGTAAAAATAGATTATTATTTACGTCAATACTTTGCTTCTCATCACTAACGGACACTTCGACCAGCAAAATAGTACATAAGGATGGAAATACTTAACCGGCTCCCCTTTCGGGCCCCTGCGTAAATTACGAATGACCCCCAAATACATTTCCATTTTTTGATTATTACAAAATATACGGGTCAGTGTAACATAAAGTCTGCGCTAGTAAACAACAGACGACTCGTTTCGTACGAGTTACGTTCTCCCTTTAAAGGTAACAAATATTTTGGATTAATCTGATTTTTACTTCTTCTCGTCTCGAGTAGAACTCGAGACCTCCATGTAAAATTATTAAAGTTATTTAGTCATCTTAATCTTATAAACAATAATAATAATGATGATGTCTTCGGACAGGCAGTCACACCCACACTCATACAACACTATCTAATTCCTAAACTAAGCATCAAAGCTTATACTATGGACATCATATAGTTGATACAATACACATTTAATATATTTTTTTATAAATATATACAACTACACGAGTACCCCCCCTTCCTAGACTGAAGTAAACATCAATTTTTAATCAAATAAATGTTTGTTTTGTGCGAGAATGGAACCACGCCCTCAGTAATCTCTACAGACTGCGACAATCAGGCAGGCAGTCAAAATTAGCAATCTTAATTAATTTAAGACGAATTTCAAATTAATTTATTACTCCAACTTCTTTCTTTTTTGGCATAAAACTTCAACGAATTAAAATAATATTAAGTACATAATAATACGATAATTATTTCCGACTTAATAAAATCACGAAATCGACATTTCGAAATTACTTCCTCGATCGATAAAAATAAATCATTACAGTCACATCGATTGTAATATATTAGTTAATGTCGTGATTTAATTCACACTACGTACGTGTTGATTTATCATAGATATATTTTTTACGTAAATGCACGATAGGACGATTTCAAGAATGACGTCACAGCGCTGAGAATATTTATGGCCGACGCCATCTTCCTTTTGGTTGCCGCCGCCATCGTTTTTCAATTGCAAAACAAGTTAGGAAGTTTACGTGACGTAAGAGGGCAACTTAAATCAGAACGACCGATCGAGCCGCCTCTTCCTGGAACGCGCCGATGCCTTCAGCGAACTCGGCCTCCTCAATTTCTAAGGTATACTGGAAGACTTCATTAACAATATTAATTCAAATTCGTTGGATTCAATTGTTTGAATTGTGAGTTTTCGAGTAATGTAATTTAATATAATGTCTACTAAAGCTCCCGTAAAAATATAATCAATCAAATGGCACGAGCTCGTATAGAACATAAGAATAAAACGGCCTTGCTACTGCTGTGCACGGGCACTACACAGTTTGTCTACTTCCCTTGCGCGCGTATCGATATTCAGTTGTTGCGCATGCTCTACTCTCTTCATCGCACGCACATCATAGTAATACAGCCTCACACGATACGCATCCGCGGTAAATGTGTACAGATGTACTGATATAGATACAGTAGATCGCATGAAACTGCCGCTCTGAATTGCCTGCGAATGATGGGATGCGCAGGTTCAACACTCCTCGACCCTTTCTTCTTGTCCCCCGCGTTCGTATTTTATGCCATCTCGACGCTTTCCTTACTAACTTCACAGCGGCACAGTTCAGTGCGTTGTATTGTGAGCCGAGTATTCGAAAACGCTACGCATGTTTCGGTGACGTCATACCGTGTGCAGCTCGTCCGTGTGCCGCGGTAGACTATATACCCGACCTCTATCGTCTATAGATAGATACGAAGCTAAAGGCACGTGCGCAGCTTGTCCGTGCGCAGCAGTGGAGCGGAAGTATTACACAATCTGTGCGAAGTACTAATACGTGTTCAATATCATTATGGTCCCGATTTGAGAATTAGACGAGTCCGTCTCGTCTCGCGGCCGCACACGGCCGAGGGTAATTCCGAAAATAATCAGACCGAAGTTAGCAACACGCATCGGGTCAGTTGTCGCGGAGTGCGTCATGATGCACTTCCTTACAGAGGAGAGCGAGTGCGCCCCGCGATTGGACGTTTTATGAATTGTACAAGCGTTTGCGGCGAGATGACCGCTCGCGACGACGGATTATATCGTCCTCGACGATATCCGCGTAATCTGCGATGGGGCAGGTGTCCGATGCTGCGTCCGGCGAGCTGCCGGCTCGGCGTTGTCGTGTCGCGTCAGGTTTCATCGACCAGCCCCACCACTGGGGCATAGTCATACGGTAATCTTTTTATTTCAGACCGAGGCACTCGCACTTCAAACTCTCCGTCTCCGTCCGAGGCGGGTCGGACCCCGCCGACGACTCTTATCACCGATGCGAATACAGTATCCCGGGCCGACAGCTTAACGAGTTCCCTGAGGCGCGGAGCGAGCGGTTCGATTCGACTACATCAATAACTTCTCGATCGATGCGCTCGTAATCAGGAATCGAAGCATTGCCATCGGGTTCGAAAGCGACGCCCTTAACCACTGAGCCACTACCCTCGACCGAAAACGCCATGACGACTTTCCGTGTACGAGGCGCTCGATGGTAATCGTATACACACAGGCCGAGCGAGAGACCAGTGATTATGGCAGCCGTCGAAGGTAAACAATGGTTAAATCAGTTACTGGGTTTCCTTGTGAAAATCGAGACCCGTACGAAACAATAAAGCGGGGCGGGCGGCGGGCGGCGGGTCAAGGCGAGAGCTGTTGCGCCATTTTACCTACGCGCACTTTGTGAAGGTGCTTTAAATTAAAATTCAACGATGTTTAATGCAGTTTTACGTACATATTTTATTTCATAATACATATATATATATATATCCAAAGAAATTGATTTACTCATTCCCTTTCTTATTATTACTATATTTGAAGTATTAAAAAAAAATTGTATTGAATTATTTTCTGGATAATTATAAAAATGATTAAGTAATGCATGTTTTATATTATCATTAGACACGTAGGACATTAGTAAGATGTGACGTCAGGGCTTTACAGGGCCATATAAAATACAGGTTAAACTCCTTAATGGAAGAAAGAGACGGGAAAAAATTATTTCCGAATTCGGTTTGGTTTAGTACACAGTCGGCTTTCATATTTTATATTCAGTACCTGTGAATTACCTATTATAGTAGACGCTAGCATAATATTTAATTAAAATTACTTTTCAAATATTTGAATGTGTATCACATTCAAATGCAATATAAATTGCAATGATCTATTGTGAGCGGTATTCTCTATCAACCATGACGAGGAGTATTCAAGAAAAAAAGGGTATTCCTTCATGAAAGGCCAGCAACGCACTAGCGACTCCTCTTGCGTCGTAGGCGTTCACGGGCGGCATTGATCACCTACTCTCTGGTGGTCCGCACGCTTCTCGAAAGCGTTATAAAAAAAAAAAACGCCGAAAAACATCCAAAATAACATCAAAAAGAATATTTGTACAATTGTTTAAGTCAAAAGGTTGGATACTTTTTAAAGATGCACGTCTTCCTTTCAAAACATTTACTAACCTAAAAAAATATCATATTAATTACATTATTTCACAAGTTACTTCGAAATTGAATAACAAATAGTTTTCACAACCGTTTCGATAGCTTCAAAGCTGGTATCATCTGTACCTGGATATCAGTCAGCTATTACACCAGTTCACGTTAGGTTTAAAAGCGAATTAAGGGATGCTGATGAATATCGTCCGAGGAACAAATGTGACACAGTTATTGGTACAGAGCGAACACTTTATATAACTAAGAGTTTCAAAAGTTAACAATGTTTAATTATTCAGTCCGATTTTTACGAACGATCTCTGAAGACATCGCTTACGGGAATTCTTTGAAAGGTTAATAAATAGGGTTTTTTTTATAGTATTACAAGTATTAAAAAATTTCCTATACGTTTTTTGAATCGAAAAGCTTCAGAAAACTTTCAATGACGCCATATACGCGTCGTAGTCGTCGTACCGGATACACGTGAGAATTTGACCGAGATCTTCACGCCAAATATTTTTATGTCGTTTCGTATCTCGATCCGTTATAGAGCGAGTCTCGTGTAGTGAAAACGTATTCCGTCATACATAGACGGACATACGAAAAGCTTTGAAGTCATTTTTTTCTTCTTATTCAGCATCCCTTGTCACGTGCGGTGGAACGGGTCCTTGTAGACTACTACAGTACAACGCACGAAACTCTGCCGACCTGAATTGCCTGCGAAATGATTGCGATGCGTATGGGCGCGGCCCTCCCTGACCCTAACTTCTCCTCTGCGTTCCTATTTTACGCCGTTGCAACGCTTTTGTGACTAACTTCACAACGGCAGAGCTTTGTGCGTTGTAGTGTAGGATACCCAGCAAAAAATTGTTACTAGGATACTTACTAGATAGTACTCGTAGAAAGTAGGATACTTTTTCTCCGATTCATTCTTCTTTAAATGCAACCTTTTGTAAAGTCTTAATTAGGATTAGGTAAAATAAACTTTTGATGTTTAACATCTTTGCTCTCACTTTCCCGCAATCTCTACACGAGTGACTTCGTGGAAAGGCACGGAATCTAGTAACAGGAAGCTAGAGGCAGCGTGCGCTATTTAGTTTGACCAATGAGCGCGCGCGATGGTAGAGTTGACCGTCAGTTAGTACCAACTCATTCCGCGAGAGGTCGGCCAGTGTTGCCAAACGTTTGATTTGAATCGTATCCATGCGACCTTTTTGCTCTCGTACGATGTACGAACGAGTATTCGAAATCGTATGCAAGATATACGACGTTTTCCAATCTTATAGCCCTCTTATTAAAATGTCAATGTAAGTTCATATTGTCGTTATATAAAAAAACCAACCGACTTTTTTAGAATTTTTAAAGGAATTGCTTTAGTCAAGGTTCAGAAAATTACTCCTTGTTTTTATTTAAAGTCTAAAAAATTTTTTATATTTTTTTATACAGTTTTAAAAAAGAAGTAATTAGTTGTTTCTGAAGATTGTTTAAAAAATGACTTAAATAGGTTTTTGAAGGCGGTTACATTTACATTAAGTAACGTACCCCTTAAAAAAAGATTTCTTCAATTAAGATATAATTTTTTAAATGATGTCAAGAAAATCGTATTATATATATATATAGATATATCGGAAAATATATATTCTTAGTTCTAGTATATAATATTATCAAAGTAACCATTTTCTTTCAAGAAATATAAACTTAATTTGAGAAGAGAATTTATTTTGCCTGAAATATACGTGTTACTTTACCTAACAATGCAGTAATCTCAATTTGATATTTTTGTTTCTGAAACTGAGTATGTATGTATAGATATTCTTGACTTAAATAAATTCGATTTTGTGTCAATTGTTATTAATGCTTTGAATTATTTTTTTTTTTTGGAAAACTCTTTGTTCTTGAGTAAAAATATTGTTATTTGTAGTTTGATAATATTATACTCTAAAGTTAATACAATAATATCATCAAGCAAAATGCTCGTTTCTTACCACATTGGCAGATACTGTTTGTATTTTAGAACTTACCTTAAATCGATGACTTTGGTTTTTATTTACAAGTTATAAATATCTATTTGCTGTGAATTACAGCTGGGATAGTACACAGAAAGCCTTTTCTAACTTACATATTTATAACCTCTATACAATATCAATGTATTCTTGTATCAATGACTTCACCAAGTTCAAAAGCAGAAATAGAACCTACCTGTCACTACGACAAGAAGCAAAATTTGCTTGATAATATTATCTCTGTTGGATAAGCGCGATATTAATCAACTTATAAATTCTAAAAATACAATTAAATATTTAAAAGATATTTTTTTTTATGATTTTCCCTCGATTGATTATTTTCTGTAAAAATATTTACCAACTAACTTATAACTATTTGTTGCAGCTACACATTAATTTTCCTTTGGAGTTCAGACTTATATTAGAACATTATTAGGTAATGCTTTTAGATCGAAGTCAGGACATTTTCTTGTGTTTTCTTGTTTCATTTGTATTTCTTCATACACGATATCAGATTCATCTTGATTTATTGCAAAGATAATATCAGCAAACATTGCAAAAATATCAGTGTCTTGTCTGAAATATCATCGTATTTTTTGCATACACGAAATGTAATTAAATCAATTAAATATTTTCTCGAACAAAGTAAATAACTTGATAAAATGACTTTACTCGATTTAAATGTCCCTTTTTTACTGTGTACTCAAACCCGAAATGAACACGGATCAAAATGTTTCAAAAACTAACAGTGGTACTATTATTGACACAGTATTTCAACGGTTTTTAAATACTTTGCAATCACAAGCACACATCTCATTTTACTTATCTCCCCCAAATTGAACAGAAATAACTTATCTTCAACAAAATTACAAAACTCCTAGTTTATTTTTTTGTAGCTTCTCTTTTACGTTTCTTTCAAAATTAAAAACAGATATACTGAGATTAAAATTAAGAATAGCGTAATGTACATAGAATCAAATATACAATTTAAGGAGAAAATGACGAAAAACAAAAAAAAGTTAAGTAAGTCCGTTTGCATGAAGTCATTTCGAAATCCATACCCGCCGCTATATCGGATAAATTGAAATTTACCAAAAAAAATAAAAAATAAATAAACAAAAAACAAGAGCCCGGCCAGACGCCTCTAATCCGAAAATCCTAATAGAGTCGCCCCCGTTAGGCGGCGGGCGGCGGGCGTGCGCCGAATAAGGGACTTTCACTTTCCGCGCCGCGGCGGCCGTCAATGGGCGTCGGTGCCGCCTCTATTTCGCGTCTGCCGCCTTCATCCGCGCGCGCCCGCCCGGTCTACGGACCTGCTAAACCTCTGGGCACAGGCGCGGTACGCGGCTTAGGTCGTTTACGATCCGGCGGAATCGCCGGCGTTGAAGTATCGCTTTATAGGATTTGCATTTGAAAAAAAATGTTTTTTATTTTTAATTGACATGATAACCAAAGCAAAATACCGGTATAACTCTACCGCAGTTTGTTAAGTGGGTGGCAGTAATAGTTAATGATATATATATATATATACACTATTACTGCCTAAATTATAAATTAACGAAGGTTCACTAACTGTGATTAATGATAATCGACACTTATTTTACAATCGGCGCTGGACTCATATTTAACGCACAATAAATAAAATAAACGCCATTTTACTTTTAATATTTTAAACGTTTGATTCTCGATTATTTAAAATATATTATTTTCGTTTATACAATTAACTCGAGAAGGCACGTCTGCTCTTAACCTATTGAATTGGTTGTGAAGAAGTAATGAAATATGAAATTTTAGAAATAGAACAAAAAACATTTGCATTTACCCCGAATCAGAAGTATACAATCAGTAAAATCGCTTTACTAACATCGATTCATTAAATCGATAATCCGAAAAGTATGAAAATAATCGATTGCAACTGGTCGCGCGCGCTCATTAAACGGGCCAAGGCCTGCGACCGTCGGCGGTTTGCAAAAAAAAACATCGGCTGAGGGTGGATTGTTGAATTATTATACTATGTACTTTTACTGTTTAAGGTACAACACCGCGCGTAGGCTACACTTAAAACAAGAGAGACCGCTCTAATCGGCACGCTCTCCGCGAAGATGATGCTGACCGCCATCGCTGTGAATATTTTAAAGGTCTACGCCATTGCCACAACGACGTCGGGAAACCTTTGGACAATTCTTTTATGAGAACCCAAGGAAAGAGACGAAACTCACTACGTATACTCCGCTATCGATACGAAAGTAACACAGTACACAATATCCATTTAAAGTTACAGTACAACGCAAGAAAATTTGCCACTCCGAATTGGCTGCAAATGCGCAAGTATTACGCTCCCCGACCCTTCCTTCTTCTCCCCCGCGTTTCTATTTTACGCCACTGCGACGCTTTTGTGACTAACTTCACAACGGGAAAGTTTCGTGCGTTGCATTGTACAGTAACATCATTTATGTAGTTGAACTTATTTTTTATAAGTAATGCAAATATCAATTGTTGTACTGTTAAATGGGAAAATATGTATATTAAAATAACGTCACACTAATACGATCGCGAATAAACAATTCAATTGGGAGCATAATTCGAACACTTAGACGCGCACGCGCTGACATTACATAAGATCGATCATGTTTTAAGTTATACACAACGACTGTGAATATTCATCGGTTTTATTATAAATATAACATAACTATAGTCTTTAAATCGCTTACTTCCGGCTTACACCGTTTAACCTCTACAAGCGGATAAGTAAATAAACATCTAAAAAACTTCGACCGTTACGATGCTAGTCAAGTTATTACGCAGATAAAATTTGCATGCGGACCGTATCTTATAAAACAATGAAGATCTATTGTTTATTACAATTCGATGCAGTCGATTTTTCCATTTGCACGCGTGAAGTATTCTTACATTTACTTTTGTTAGTCACATTTTGTATGCGAGTTGTATGTATTTTTTTTATAATAGTGAAATTGTATTTTATCCAGAAGCACGCAGCGAAAAAAAAAAAGACATCGGATGTAATACATCGATCACGACGATTACACCTTTCAACGTCCAATTAATCGATACTTACGCATTGTTAATTAACGAATACAAGAACTCACAGCGTTACTCGAATACCGAATGGGGCGGTGGTGGCGTCGAATCATTAATCGATACCGTTAGAAGGATCGATACAAAACGCGCACCGTGACAAGCGGGCCAAGGCCCGGCGCGGACAGTGTTGTGCCTTGCGAAAACATCGATCTAGCCGTTTCAATGGATTTTAATTGAGTCGACGATTGTTAAAAAGTATACAATCGATGTATTTTTTTCTTTCGAACGAACGCAAATCATGTATTGCAAATACGACAGATAGTTGGTCACGCGTGTAGTTTTGAAATATGAGCTTACCTCACAAACGAAATGGTTATAACGTTTGAATACCAAAAAGTCAAAAAAGATATTCCGCGTAGTTTCAGATACGACGTTTTAGACATGCGACAACGTGAATCAAGATGTCCGATTATGTCATATATGTATGATAAAATTACGTATAGAAAGTTGTGTTTGACATTTTTGTTTATAGTTTATAATAACCGGCTTGCAGACTTGTGAAATCGCTCACTTAGGTAAAATAAAATAAAGAAGTTACATGTGTTTATGGCATGTGCCTTATCGAAAATGGAATTATTATTATTGCATATATTGTAAGGCAAAGAAAATATTGATTATAACACTACTTTTATATAATAATTTAATTAATTATCTCAATCCCTTGAACTGGTCATCAAATTAACTTTAGAATTGGTGACTTTAAATGGAAAACGAAAACACTAGCAATAAATAGATTTATAAGATATTGTGCGAACGAAGTGACTAATATTTCAAACGAACCGGGTTGTGAGCTGTCGCTCTAGTGCAAAGCGCGTGCGCCGTTGACGTAGGCATGTCACTCGTCACACTCGTGCTTATAAAGACGTCACGCTATTACGATGTGTTTAATGGATTTGCGCGTATCATTATTATTGTGAAGGTACTTGTACGACACATATACCTAAAATCCTATTTATTGCAGAACACGTGTCTCTCATCTACGATTATATTTATCCGGTCATAGTCCTCATTTGACGACGGACGATATCGCTACCGGTCACGGTTCCGATTTGTGCAAAGCCGGGGAAATGCTAATGCCAAAATAGAATATAAGCTATGTCAATTAGAAATAGTGTAGGTTTACTATCAGTGAAAATTTTTTTACAATCGCTGCAGTAGTTCGGTTTAATAGTACGAATACGCGAACAAAGTTGAAGACAAACACTAATAATGACTACCTACAATAAAAAACAAACGATACAAACATATTCGAATGCAACTTTGTGTAAAGTTTCAAGTCAATCGACCTACTATTTACCGAGTTTCGAGACGTAAACATATAGCAAATGATTTTTTTTATATAAAATGCTTTACTTCGATCGTTACTTTGAATTTGATCGCGAACAGATAGTGTCGCTTTCGTAGTATAGACGGTAGCTTATCGTATTTTAACTTAACGCAAAGGAGATGTACCATGCCGCGGTAACTAGGCGAAGGTCGATTGATTAACTCTCTCTGGCCGAGGGCAAAGGGAAGCGTTCTGTACTAAAATTTGGCGTCGTATTACTACTGAATAACCAGCTAAGTACAGACGGGCCCGTCGTGGTGAGCGTGAGGAAACAAAAACCACGTTGTACATTTCTTTCAACAGAGCAATCGATTCGAGAAATGTTACATCGGCTGTCGCAACTCGGATGTTGACCACTTTTGGAAACCACAAACACGTGGTGCAGGATCGGACCGAATCGAAATAAAGTGGGTAATGCGTTATGACGTTATACGATTATTGCCAGTATGTAGAATATACTTATTAAATACAATTTATACCTCTAGTAATTTTCGTTTAACATAATAAACCCGAAAGGTAGTAGAATTATTTTCCAACGACCGAGTTCGATAGTGAGATCGCGTGGGACAATTTTTATTTCATACAATATCAAGGGAATTATGTGTTAAATAAAAACCATAATATGATCCGTTCAGTTGTAATTCTAGCCGGTTATAAACAATATTCCATAACAATTCACGCTGAAATTACTAACCGTTTAGAGAAAGAGCTACAACAGAGACTGAATAGCCCTATTTCTTCAGTTTTTATTCCGATGCAGACCATTGAGTAAATAGAACAGACGTAATAGAGGATAACCTGTCTGTGTGGTATTCATTTTTTTTTGGCACCAAGTTTGTACGTATTAAATACTTTAGAGACATTTTGTTTTAATGGCAACCCTGTCAGGTAGATTAGAGGCGAATAAGAAATAATTATAAATTTATAATATGAAATACCATGTGTGTCAAATACGGATTTGATAAGAGAAATCAAGCCATGTTCAAAAATAATTTATAGGAAGATATTCTAGTAAGATCAAGAAATGATACAACAGCGCTATGGTGATAGAAACGGGCTATCGGATAATTTATACTGATCAATTCAAGTTAGTTACCGACTTGAGTTTTAATTATCTTCGAAGATTTGAACAAAAATTGCACTGGTAGATCTTAAGGTGACAATTGATATTAAATTTAATTTGGAATTGAAATTAAGTTTTTTTCAACACAATCAAGTGAATATATAGCGCTTCAATTTATTACATTATTTGCATATTTTTTTTAATTTAATAAAAAGCGCAACACCAAATACAAGTCGACAATTAGTTTTGGCGAATGCGTGAATACACATTTTTCTAACCAGTCAAATTAGCATATTGATTTGTCGTTTGTATCATTTATTTATCGTTACCCATGCCGAAGATTTTACTAATTTATTCGCATCTGATTGAAGAGGTCTCGGCTTACTCACCGTCGACGGCAGAGCCCATGACGCATCGCAGAGGTCAAGACGTCTATTGCATTATTATAAAAAGTGCATAGATCGTTATGTGTTCACGGAATCGTTAAAGGAAATATAACAGCTGCGAGTCGAAATCTCGCAATTATTTTTTTATTATAAAAATATACTTATTAGTTTTGGTTTTTATAAGACTCAGAATATTAACTGATAGAAAAAAAATCTTCAGGTAGGGAGTAGACTAGGATGAAATTTTGAAGTCAAAAGCAGTGCCATTTTTCAACTCATAATTGTGTTGTATCGGGTTTTGATTGGCCGACCGACCGCTAGGTTGAGATCTTTTTATTTCAGATGGGCCTGCAGTGCAAGCGCTTCACGCCGGCCTAGCCACGGGTTGGGGCTCCTCGACGACACGAGCACGTCCGGAACCGACGGCTTAACGTGCTCCACGAGGCACGGAGCCTGTAATACAATTCGGCTCGAGTCGATAACTCATCGGTCGATTCGCCCGTCGTCAGCGTCGAACTCACCACCTCGCGGTCCGGAGGAACGCCACTCGACCGCCGGACTGGACCGACCGATGTGAGCGGTTAAGACGTCCGGTTTTGTGGGTCAAACCACCGTCCAAGAAAAAAGGAGCCGCCTAGCCGTGATCCTATCGATGCGGTAGTGAAATGTTAGAAGCGCTCTCATTTTTTGACTTCGCGATACACGACCCACAGAAAAAGTCCGCCTTCGGCGAACGGTGCCCACCATCGAGTGTAATCCGTAACGGGGTCGGGCAGAAGGAACGCTGCCGTATCTACTGTCGGCGAGCTGCCATCGTCGCCGTCGACCGTCCGCCCGGCGGACTGTTCACACACTTTTATTTCTCGCTAGCCGATCGAACGGGTCTCCGTCGTGTACATCTTTAATCGCTCTTAAATGATGGGAGTTCAAAGTTCTCTTTTTATGCTTGTCCGTGTCGTCATATGAAGAACCAAAAAAAAAAAGCACGACTGTTTAACAACGTTGGTCGAATCGGAAATGCTTGAAAAAACAAGTAAACAAAGAATAAACAGCGTCTGTTACGTACACATTGTAATCAAACCGATCGTTAGAGACGACAGTAATTTCCGAGAGTAGCGGGGTGTTCGTCGACGCCTTCCGCATCAGTTTTATTGATCGGCCGTGGTAGCGGAATAATTGACAATTAATTAATGTTTCATTTAACAAGCCTTAGTATTTCGACACTAATCACCGTTTAACCGCCTAACAGTTTCTTACCTGTTCAGAATTCGGTACATTACTAATCTTTATTTATATAATAATTATTTTATTAGTCAATTTCAAATGCAAGTGGTCTCGATTTATTCATACTTTCGATATTTGTTAGGGTATGATACCAAATCTATGCAACAACATTCTTCTAATTATGTGCTTTTACGCAAAAATCAGTAAGTATTTCAGAGAAACAAGGTGAAACTCCTCAACCACGAATCGCATTATCTTACATACACACATCTCGACAGAGTCACTGTGTCACATCAGCCATTGAAATGGCTAAAGTGATTGACAAGCACAAATGACATATTACATTAGAACGATATTCACCTGTTGTATCAGACTGTTTTACATCAACCCAATGAATAAAGAATCACATGCATACGTACTCTTCTAGGTCTTTTATATCTCAGATGCGTGAGGCTCGCACTGCTGCCGGTGTTGGCTCGGGCGGGACCAGGGGCTGATCACGTGACTGACCTAGTGAATCATGTGCAGATTCCTATTGTCCACTAGCTTTTTCCCGCAGCTCCGCCCGCATGGACTACTATATTTAGATCATTTTAGAATCGCTCGTGGCGTTTATTCATATTTTTCCCAATCGGCCATTTTAAATAACGTCCCTAATGTATGAAAGATTGTACTATGGAGAAGTCAAGCTGTATCTCTGATTTTAACGAATCAATTAGATGAAATATGACTTAGATGTTAAGTGTGAACCCAAACTACCAAACTGTGAAAACCGCATCAAAATCCGTTCAGAGGTTTTTGCGTGACGCGATAACAAACATACAGACAAAAACTTTAAAAACTGTTGTTTTGGTTTCTGTTGCTCTAAAAAGACCCCCATTTCCGTTTTTTTTTTTTAAATATATATAATGTACAAACATCGGCCTATTATAATTTTATATAATAGGCCTATTATAAATTTTTATTATTTTAAATAATATTTTCTATAATAATATAAAATATATTTCATTAGCCTCTGGCCGTAAAAAGTGAATAAAATTTAAAAACATATACGCACTTTATACACGAACGCTGATCACAAGTCGACCTCACTACAATCCTTAATCATCACACGACATTGTAGCCGCGTGCCGCACTCAATTTGTAACGTCCTTTGGCACCCGTCATACGCACCTATCTCGCGCTTTTAATCTCACAACATTTAGGTTCTAATATATCATCGATAATATAGAATAATGACCGTAGATAAATGAATAACGTAGTACGAGATACACGGATCATTAACCCCTTGTACATCCGTCACGGTCGACCGGACAACCGGTCGCCGCCACTGACGTGATGCACAAGCGAAATACTTAAGTCTACAGAACTTTCGATTGGTCTTGAAGATCTACTTGTCTATGGTACCGATATAGATCGGAAACGGGATCGGGATTATGTAAAATTCCCCAACGGACGAGCTTCGACCGATAGTTTTACAGGCTGCACCGTAAAATGAGTCCATCAAACACTTATTTGAACGAATCCATCCGTCATTTGGTGTGCGGCAAACGGCTAATTTTTTCATCGCTACGTAGTGTCTGACGTCACACGGCGTCGACGTCTACGAGAGGAACGCGCATCGATACGGCGCGGACGACAACAGCTAAATAATCGCACGTCACGTCATAGTGACGTCACGTAAAAAAAGCACCGCGCGGCGCGCACTCGAATGTCTAGCGAGAGGCTTCTACTTCTGATTTCGTGTTATAAATTCTGTCGCGTTGTGCGTAGTACGTTTGTGCTCACGCGTAAGTTATTGATTTTTCACAACTGCGTATTAGAACACGCACGTGTATAGAAATTCACAAGTGTTATTCGGCGAAGTTGTAGTATTACACAGTTATGTATTTCGTGACGCGTACCCAGAAACTATTGGAGATCATGAACTCACCGAACCTCGTCGCACCGAGCGTTTCCGTACTGACGTAGATTTTTATGGTAGTCGAGAGCCTCATTTACGACGCCGGACGAGTCAATAGGTCCGTCGCGTGTCGGTGTCGAGGGTCGTAGTTTGCGTCTAGGTATAGGATGCACCGCGTACGTCAGTGGACAGAATGCAGAACGTACAGCTCTATGCGTCCGCATACGAAGAGAGTGTTAACCGACTAACGGCGATTTTTAATAGGTAACGACTTCGAGAAACTTTAGAAAGAAACTTCCGTGCCATGTCGGCCGTGTAGGGTCCCCCCATCAGTCATTGAAAATAAATTCTAACCAAATTCGGAATTCGGTTAAATATATTTCGTTAGGATAGCGGAGTTTTTCGTTGTATTAACAAATAATACGTATAATTATCCGTCGATAACATACTTATAAATAAATGTCGAATGTTTAAAAGTGCTTTGAACCGATGCCACGCAGCATAATCATTCGATTTGCACAAACGTACGAATGAATTAATGTCAACCTCCTGACTAAAATTTAACCTGAAAACATTCACCTTAAAGTCGAGACAAACAATTTAATTTGTTTTTTCGCATACGTTTATCTTCCATCAAAAACAAACATAGCAGATAATAGACGTGCGGCGTGTTTCGCTAACTGAAAAAAATATATAAGTGGTATGCAAAATTTTGCCAAGTTTTTTTGTTTACGCTTATTCGTAGCACTGTTTAGGTAGGTGCAGACAAATATTTTGTAAATTAGACAATTTCCAGATTTTTATCAAAGAATACATATTAGATAATTTTAAGATTTTCATTTAAAAAAAATCCAGGCTTTTTATTAAATAATTAAGCAGTACTGAGAAACCCCTGAAAACTTACCATGATTAGTCTGAAATCTATCAATTCATAAGGATGTTCCTACGTTTATAAATACTATCAATAACTTATTTTTGTATACTTCTCGAAGCAGTCACCGATGCGGAGTAGCTAAAGACAAAGAAAAAAACCAAAATTTCGTCGCATAAAACTCTATCGAACCATTTAGGATGAAATTCATAAGCAAATACAAATAAAATAGCTAGAAGTGATCCCAATATGACTCACTCGCGAGTCGGTCACTGTGGAGGTATGATACCGAAAACCGACTAGATGTAACGATTAAAAAATAAATCTTGACCCCGATTAAAACTCACCACTGCACTTTAACGTGTACAATACATTTGATAATTTCAAATGTTTTATCAGATCTATTCGCTCGACTACGCTCAATTCGACAAAGAGAGTGATTTATAGGAAC
This sequence comes from Eumeta japonica, assembly GCA_005406025.1. Lineage (NCBI taxonomy): Eukaryota > Metazoa > Arthropoda > Insecta > Lepidoptera > Psychidae > Eumeta > Eumeta japonica. The sequence goes on from BGZK01002076.1 coordinate 63,161, forward strand.
AGTTTACAATTACTCCGTGTAGAGCTGTCTGTCTGTATATCACAACCATCTTATTCGGACACTATTAAGACACCCGGACTGGAATTTAGTACATTGCTAGAGCTTTGTAATAGCTATATGGAGTATTGTGTATTAAAATTGTTATTCTAGGGTGGAAATTATTTTTACATATTTCCCAATTGCGTTTCATTAGACAGGGCGTGATTAATCGCTATGAGTTTCTGAAAATTAGGAGCCGTTAACGAACCATTCGGCCAAATATTAATTTTCAGCCGAACTTCATGTAAGCATTCCAAGCAATTTATGCTGTTTAGGATAAATTAGCGCATGAACTTAAGTTCATGCGCTAATTTGAACTTGCATAGGATATTACTTATGCAAAGTAATATCCTATGCAAATCATACAACCGATACGAGCATCTATAGGAGTTGCATATGGAATGGATAACGCTTCGATATATAGGACCGATACGACCGATAAATTCAGATTAATTCCGATACCCACGTAACGTATCGACTGCAGAATCCCATTCTGCGCGCGAACCGAACGCACTTGGCCGCTTCTCCGTGAAGGATTGCATGTTCGGAATTTAGAAAAAAAAAAGAATGACCATAGACAGTAATTTACGCGCAATATCAAAAACAGTCGAGAGCCTGAAACGTTTCTGCTCGAACGACCTTCAGCGGCGGACGAGCGTTGAACCTGCCGCGTCTTTCAGCCAGATCTCAAAAAGACGACGGAGTCGAGAAAACGTTGAAAATTTTAATCGAGTTCGCAACCTTCGTTTGTTGTGTACACACCTATAGGATGATTAATTACTCCGTTGGTCGCAAGCGTTACCAAAGTGGAAGACGGCATGCGAAGGCGTGAATGTAGGTACGTGAGAATATCTCGTCGGCGAATGGCGTTGACGAGGGTAGATTTGTTTTATATAAGTATAGGATTCGAGTCAATACGGACCGATGTGCCGGCCGTGTCAAGAATACGCATGAACTGATATTTTAATTAAAAATAAAATGATCAATGTCACAGACACGAATGAAATTTACAGAAACGGAGTGATTTAAATATCTGTATACAGTTACCTATTTAAGTAATACAACTTATATATATATAACTACAACTACAACTTTTATATATATATATATTATTTGGAATTCGTCAGTTTCATCCGATATAATTAAGAATATGACAATATTCATACGTATTTAAAAACAATGCTAATGCTCATAAATATTTATTGTGCAAAGCGGAAGTCCATTCCGCATTTTCACGAAACAAAGTGGCCACTTAAAAAACCGGAAACGTTTCGTTCAATTCTAATGTTATTATGTAGTTTATAAATAGTCTTTGCTTGTTCGTATAAAGACAGTAGTTGCTCCAAATGTAAACAAAATCTATTCGACCGATCAGGTTAAAAGCTATCACTTAGAAGTATACACAAGTCGAGTCACGCGTATAATCTGGCGTGTTAAGAAGTAGGATTACATCCTTCTGCCGCCGGACAATCCTCGCGGCTATTAGTTGGCACGGAATCGAACATAATAAACGTCCTACATTTTTTTTTTAATTTTTGACGTGATAACGTCTTTACGTCTTATAAATCGATGAACGCCGGCTGCCTGCACGCACGAAAAAGCATGACTCATTGTCGCGTTCCGCCTGAGCCGTGTGTGCGAGCGAGAGCTCGGAACAATAGAGAGGCGCGATTGATTGGCCTAAGCGTTCAGCTTGTGCCGCACCTATCTCTTTACTGTATAATTGATAATTCAGTGATAATAATTCAATTTAATTCATAAAAGAATGCAATTTTTCATCATGTTTTCTTATGACATTATCACGTAAAATTATCGTCGGTAAACCGATTTTACAGACAACCATTTTTTTACATTAGATGGGGCAAACGAGCTTGCGAGCCATCCAGGATATCTGACGGGGAGGGGAATAGATCACCGTAACTTTCACTCACTGGACGAAATGCGAAACGGCGGAAGCTCCTACTTCACGTTTGTACTCTCACATCAAGACAGCAATACATCTATGAAACGAACGACGCGATCCAAAATCGCGGTACAAAAGCAGACATCTTCGATCCGGTAAAATGAGACCATTACGAAAGCGAAACGGATACAAATGCCGACGTCCCGTTGCGTGGCGCGCGATACTCGGACCGGTCGGCGGAGGGCGAGCGCTCGGCCGGGGCCGGTGCGGCGGCCGGCCGCGAAGCCTGTTGCATAACAGTGTCACGCCCTTAAAACCTTTGCGATTGTGAGCTGATGTGGTCAGCTTCGATGTTGAATATTGCAGAATGAGCAACAGTTTCGTGAGTTTATAGGGATTTTTAGCAATTTTTATAATGTTGTGTTCGGCCACAGTCGGGATTCAGGAATGAAGATGTATATTGAACTTTTCACACAACTCATGAAACTGAAACATGAAGTAATGAACCAGATCACTTACTTCGTTTATTTAATCGCACTTAATTTGTTATGGCATCGTTAACAAGTGGGGTACTATTCCGCTATTTTATGATGTTATTCTCATATGTTTTTTAATCTATCTTAGTCGTGTAAGTCACAAAAATATCGTTGGGTCGAAAGACATGAACCGTTATATTTCTATACAGCAGTAAACTAGTATTTGGGTAAAATTCAATATATGGCATACTTGGGTAGAGACCAAAAAAAAAGTTCATGCTGACTCTAGAGTTCCTTTAGGTGCGATTTTTTACCAAAGCAAAATAATATACAAAATACACACCCTCATACCATTACTCCTCCCAGTCTATAGTGATGAAAGTTGTGGCCCTTTTTCACACTTATGGATGCCATAGTGGTGATGTTATGGATCACGTGAGATATTTGTAACAATCGCAACATCTATAACGACCTAAAATTTTGGTATTCTATTATAATAGTTGTATCAATTGATGAAGATTAAGTGCCATTAACGCAGCACAGCGGGAGCGATTTGATACAGAAACTAGTTCTATCAAAAACTGAGTTCTTCAAAGCCGAGGCACCCCACTGCTAAAAAAAAAAACTATTCGCTTCTACTCCATTGTCCAATGACTGAACAGAAAAGTATGTCGCGGATTACCATTCAAAGGATGGTGTAATTGTGCCCGCAAAGGTCTCGCAATGTACGCGCATCGTTTATACTATATCAGTCTAATTTTTTTTTATAACTACAACTTAAATCAGCAATGTAGTAACATCTATACAGACAATAAAACCGTAAATAACCGGTCTGCCTGTATGTGCAGACGCACCTGGTCCATGTGGAACACCTTCCGTGCGGAAGGTGTGTATGGAAAACGGAAAGGGAACTATAAGAAAAAATAGTAATGAAAGATAAAATAGCGATTTTTTTCAACGTCCATGGTAGTATTGTATGTAAATATTTCAAATATATTATTCAAGTCGTTTTCGTACTTCCGAGTAAATTTCAAGAAAATGTTTGCTAGCAAACTGTTGGGAAATCGGTGTTAGAGGTTTATACCATACTCCTAAATACGAATGAAATATATTTTTTAATCCTTTTATAAATTAAATATAACAAACAGCAAAGCTACGAAAACACAAGCTTATTGATCCGGTTGTAGTAATGTAGATACCAAAGTTGGGACACTCGGCTACGATGCGCCAAAAAATTAAATGTATTTCATTTTAATGGCGACATAATGCACTGCTGAAATGGAACGAAAAGACAAATGGATTTTATTTATTATACGCCTAAATGCTTCAACGTTTGGAGCGAGAAAAGTTTTTTAATTTTTAAACAAAATCACATCGTACAGGCTTCCATAGTTCTCGTATGTTTTTAGCTTATACCTCTTCCGGTTGAGAATGCTCTATTTCACCGAAAACGTAAAATCGTTCATACCGCTAGCAGAGCGTACGTCAGTCTGTCTGTCTGTCTGTCGGCCAGTAAGTCCAAATGCACGGAATAGAATTTAACGCTGTTCTTAATCGACTTTATCGATTCTACAACGTTTCAGAGCCTTGTACTTACAGTGACGTGTACATTCGACAATAAAGTTACTAATTTTTTATCTGAAGTATGTCCAAGCAAATAAAAATTTCTAAGTATTCTCTGTTCAAATGCAACGGATATTTGTCTGATTGTTGTACGGTGGCAGCAAATTTTCTTAAAGAACTGTTTACGAGTCTAAAAATGTTTAGAGTCGATTTAGAAACGTCTGTATTATAAACGGGGAAAAGCTACAATTTAAATTAAAAAAAAAAGGACCAGTGACATTTGAAGGATTATTTATTGAATGTGGTGTAAGTAACTACTAAAAATAATGGAACACGATAATAAAATATCGATAATATGTACACATCTCGTATAGTTAGCTACATACAAGATAGTCGATAACTTTACTCGATAGGTAATAATTGAGAGTTATTACACATTCGCGAACGAAGATAGCGTTTTAACGGTGTCCTCAACATACAGATGTTTTCTGTAACCTAACACAGGTTACAGAAAAAACGAAACCGATACTACACCTTACGTAATACTCTGGCGTAAACCGAATAATGCTAATAACGCTAACAGAATATATTTAAATATATCTGAAACCGTCCTAAGAAATAGTGAAACTAAGCAAAGTTGACTGCGGCCAAAACGTTACAAACAATAGATATGGTGCACATATATACCCCCAAATCGGTTATTCGGTTGAAATTATTTTTGGTGTCACTTTGAGAGACCCGGTGAAACTTCATATTTGTAAGGGATAAAAAGCGTCTTAAGCGTAATTTCAACGTCAAACCAATACACAAACCAAATCATCGTTCATACCGATTCATGATTATAACATAAATTCACGCCGTTTCCTTAAAAGGTAGGCAGAGATTATAGACTTCCACACGGTACGCTTTTGAATTCTCTTTTGCTTCGCTGACATCCGTCAATCTTTTCATGCGAGCTCGTCGGTTGCGGTAGCTTAAAATTTGGCCTTTCTCTAAGATTTGATAGGGCGACACTTGTTCGTCCTTTCCAGATGGCGAAACCACCGCCAGATACCTTTTTCTACTCCAGTCATTGCATCTTCTTTCAAACCGCACCGCACTCTGACATGATCGTTCCTACATATATCTTTCAAAGGACACTTCACACGTATCACGTAGAGATGGCATCTCCATCGTATTGATTCTATTTGTCATTTTTCTTCTGCCTGTTTACGAAGTACAGTATTAGTCACAATTACTATTTCACAATAACTGAGCATTTCTTAGGGATAAAAAGTAGCGTACACCACTCTATGGAAAATACCAAATCGATTCATTATTTCGTTTTATTATTATCGATTATTGTGGTGTAGAAAAGATATAAACAAAAAAACGCATTTTGGCATTTACAATATTAGAAGGAAAGTGGAAACATAGTTACTCTAAAATCCCAAATAATTTTCCAACTTTACTCTTTGGATATTTTTTTCTAGTACGCACAATCTCGAAAACGGTGTAAGGACAACTGACCGACTAGGCTTAGAACTTAAAAACAAATCTTACATACCCATTACACAAACACTTATTTCTGCCGAACACTCTTATGCCGCGTTTTATGTAAGTCAATTTCAATACACTCCGGAACTTTCTAGATCAACAAAGGTCGACGAACCCGAGTCGCGAAACAACACCTGCGCCAACGGAAATAGCCCGTACCCTCACTCTATAGACAACAAATCGCGGAATACGCGCAGCGAGGATCGATCGACGAGGCGGGGGCCCGTGACAGTTTACAATTTACACGATCATTATATCCCGTTTATAAATCGCACATAAATGAAGGTGATAAAAGTCCGAATTCATTAGACTAAGACGATAACTTATCGGCACCGCGGGCGCAGGCGCGATACGTCGTCGCCTGGAACGTGCGTGGATTCACACGAGGACCGCCGCGAGCTTTTCGAATCGGCATTCGGTAACGGCATTTTGGCGTTCCATATGCATATAAATCGTCCGCATTTATTTTATTATTTTTTTTTTTAAAAGAGCGGCTTTTTTTAAGAGGGCACTTATTTTCTGTTTTATTATTGTAGATGATACCGGATATTTAGCTTGCGAATATAGATTGTGAGATTTTGTGCTATAAGTCAGTTTGCTTTTTTTTTAAAGCTCAAAATTGTATCAAAATTAGAAAAGAGCTTTAACCTGTCTGAAAGCCAACGTCAATGCTTTTTAGGCGGAGTGATTTGAAAGAAGATATAGTGACTGGAGTAGAAAAAGGTATGTTGCGGTGGTTTGGGTATCTGAAAAGCATAATAAAAGTGACAAAACAAATCTACAGAGCGATAATGATGAAAAAGTCGGAAAGGGTCGCCCTTCAAAATACTATGCAGACAGGATGGCGACGCCACTAAACCTAATAGCCGGACAGACCAGCCAGTTTGGGCCGGACATTTAGGTAAAAAGACCGAACACTATATATTATTGAGGATGTTGTGTCTCAGTATTATTGTCCTGAGACAAGACGGACGCCGTTTGATTTTGGCCGGACACGCAATCAAAAAGCCTAACTACGTCCGGCTTCATCCGGACGCCTGGCAACCCTATATGCAAACCACGTGATGGCATATAAAAAAGGGCCAAATTTGAAGCACCTGAAACCGATAAGCTAGCAGCATGAAAAGATTGATGGACGTCAGTGGGACACGAGACATGCAAATATCGTACCTTGTGGAAATCTAGTCGCTGCCTACCCTTCTAGAAAATAGTTGTTGAACATAAAATAATAATTATTATTTTGTGTTCAACAACCTGTTGCTACTTTGTAGGCAGTGACATAATCCCATTGTTATTGAAATTTTCTGCCTTCTGATAAAAAAAAAAAACTGCGACAGTGGTTTTGACAGTCCTCTCTTGAAGTTAACCTAACACTACCTTAAGAATTCTGAAGAGACAGAAACAGGTGAAAATCTGAGGATGCAAGGTCAGGGCTATATGGGGAATGCACTAACACTTCCCAATCAAAATCTCTCAATATTTCCTGAGGGGCTAAAGTGTGTGGTCTGGCTTTACCATGGTGAAAAACTACACCCTTTCTGTTGATCAATTCCGGCCGTTTTTTCTCTACTTCTTGCTTGAGTCTCATTATCCGTAGGCATTAGAGATCCGAATTAATAGTTTCGCCTGGTAGTAAAAGCACATAATGAATGATGCCCTTCCAATCCCACCATACACATAGCATCAACTTATTGCGAGTTAATCCGAGTTCCCCATAGGCTGTGGCGCTTGCTTGCCTTTTGATTATGATCTTTTTCGCACATTCTTGTCGTCGGTAATCCATTTTCCATCATCAATGATCAATCTTTCCAAAAATGGTTTTTGTACATCCATATTGCATTGTTTTTCAAATGGGTCAAAAGTGTTTTTAGTCTATTCCTAGATCTACAGCTATATTGTAAACACTAGTATGCCTACCTTGTACTATTTTTTTCCAAAATGGCAGCGACTTTATCTGTAATAGGTGGACCAGAGCGAAGTTTATCTTTTAAATCAAAATTAACGGACTGAAAACACTTGAACCAGTTTAGTGCTACTCTTACTGACACTGCATTAGGAGGTACATAAACGTCACAAATTTTTTGCAACTCGTGTCGCATTTTTCCTTTTTTTGTTAAAAAACTTCTAAATGTATGGTTTTTCTACGTTAGATTCACTCATTTTGTTGGACAGAAAAACAATAGAAAAATAACGGGACACCACAGTTTTTATTTTTTATTTTCCTTTTTTTTTAAATGTCATCTATTTAATTGTATCAAAACTAGCCAGACACAAACAGCACAACCAATGGGATTTTACTGCAACTTTATACTTATAGAATACGAAAAAAAAAATTTCCCGACTTAATGTGGAGAAACACTACATTAAACGATCAATTTCGATTTACACTCGGCTCGGTATCGTTCTGCAAACGTTCCAATCAAACGATATTTGCTTGATCGCGTACTTCATGCGGAGTCGAAAGTCGAATTGTAGCAACTTCTATCATAACAAAAACTAATAAAAACCACACACGCACGCACGCACGCACGCACACACACACACACACACACGAATACACACGCACGCCTTAAAAATTACAATAAAACCACGGAATCGCGACGTACGTATTTATTCTGTTTTGGATCCCGGATAGGCTGCGCAGGCGCTCCATAAATCAGACGCATGTAATGTCCCGTTCGCTTCGGTTACGTATGCGGTGTCGTGCGCACGCGGCGACAGAGACACTTCCGAAAGCTTTCGAATTCAAAGCGGCGCGCGGCGTTGCCATAAAAGAAGAGCTTTGGAACGTAAAAAAAAAGAATTCCGAGGCGACTTGAAGTTTCTGTAAAATTGATGAGTATGTAATACGTTATTATTATGGGCACTTAAAAAAAATAAATGCTTTTTTTGTGGTATTTCTAAGGGGCGAACGAGCATGCGATTCATCAGAAAGTAAACAATCATCGCCGGCCATGGACACTCGCAACCTTGAAGGAGTCACCGGTGCGTTGTTGGCCTTTGGGGAGCAAATAGGATATCTGATGGAGGGGGAGTGGGTCCTAGGAACTCTCACTCACTGGACAAAACGCAACAACGGAAGCTGGTGTTTCATCCACGTATTCTATGAGAATGTGATATCTCACCGGTCGAGCTGGCCCATTTTCCCGCTTTAACCACGTCGGCCACAGCTGGGCTTTGGTCATGGTATAGTAAACTAAGCTTATACAAATTATTCAACCCGTATACAAAATAAGCTTGTCGAAATTCAATTAATTTCGTAAGATGTTAAGATATGTGCAGGTGGCGAGGATGGATGTAGGTCGCGATATATAGAAATTACATACATTCACTTTACACATATTCGATTTATTTGATGTCTTTCCTATCTATCTCTCGAGTGTCGTATCAACTCGCACGATCTACATACAAATACCAGTTACATGTCTTGGATAAGATTTGTCTCCCTGGACACACGGATAATGCTCCACAAACAATTGTAAGCCTCTCTTTTAGACCATATAAACAATCAGATTAGATTAATAGTAATAAGAAATTATATATTCCCTAATCAATAGCAAACGATAGTTAGGTCACAGTTAACACTGCTCAACAGTCATCATCGAGAGAATATCAACAACAAATGTGCTTGTTATTATCAACATTACATTTTTTGTTATGTATTTCATAAAAAAAATGAAAATATATCAAAACAGTATAGATATTGTATTATTACCCGACTATTTTAAGTTCACACCTCGTTGTTTACGCACAATAAGCAGTAACGCAACTTTTTTAATATGATCAGTTTATTCTTAGCCTTTGCGGTTAACTATCGGTTTTTTTTTCCATTCAGTTGCTTTTAGTGTAGAGATTTTATGCGCTCCATGTAATAACATTTATTAATATCGAAATCATTAATAACACTTTTAATCATATTTAATTTAATAATTACAATTTATGTTTCTGACATTTGTTTTGAATGTTACAAACGAACACACCCGAGCTTCCGATTAGTAAACCGGTTCACAAAAGTGCAAGGTCATCCGCGCAGGTCTCGAACGCACTCACCTCGTACCTCTTATGGGACAAACGGCAAAAAAATAAAAATAAAATTCGGAAATGAATGAAAACAAAAAATAAATAAAAATATGGCAGCCCGAGAGGAGGCCCCGCTCGTTGCGTAACGGCACAGCGCGCGGTGCGTGCCCTATATCGCGGGCGCGCCGCCGTCGAAGGCGCCGGCGACAGGTTCAACGTACGTGGCCGGTCACATTCGCTTTTGCCGAGAGAGCGCGGAGGTGAACGCGCCCCGCGCCACCGACGCCGATCATAATGCGCAATGTCACATTGGAACAATTTTGATCGAGTGGCGAATTCATTTATTCTATCCGATGGTTGATTAAATTTGAAAGAGATCGGGAGCGATGAAAAAAATATTGCGTATTCAGCGCCGTATACGTGATAGAAGTGAAAGTTCTTAAAACATAGAAACGTCATTATTGATAAAATGTTAACAGTTGAAATAAACTTACATAGTAAAACATACATCTACAACGCGCCCATACACGACACTGTCTTATTCTATCAATTTATATCGTTTTGTACAACGTTGCTATCTTTTGCTACACTCTCCTGACTTGAATGTATAGCTCTTTTTCTTCTTGTTTCTATCTAATATCTTACCTCTCTCTCATGAAACAAAATATGCCTAAACGTGAGGCGTTCTTAAAATTTGAAATTTTGAAAAAAATCATGTTTGATATCTGTTGCTAAAAATTATGAACACTACTTTAAAATGCACCTAATTTTGAACGCGGCCCGCGAACGTATTTTGCACACTAAAGTTTGGCCCGCAACATGTCAAAGGTTGCCCATACTTGTTTTAAACGACAAGAAGTCATTTTTAAAATTAAATTTGCGTTCAACGTCCTCCTTTTAACGGTTGTTTGGATTAAAACCCGTTAAAAGGAAGACGTGAAATGCAAATTTTATTTCAAAAGTTACTTTTTGCTAAACGTCAATTTAAAAGGAGATGTTGGAAGAGGCTTTTGGGGCGTCGTCAGAAATGAATATCTAATCGGGATAATTTTGTTTTTTAAATGATCACAATGATACGACGAGCAATACTAACGATTTCGGTGAAAATAAACAATCTATGGATTGCCATTAGAGCTTTATACAACAAATTAAGTACACTGGTCAATTTCACCGCAATAATTGTTTAATCTTACTTTAAAATAGGTATTTTTCACAAACAATTCATTTGAATTTACTATGCTCGTATATAACCCTAATTTTATATTTGATACAGCATTCGAAATTGTAATTTTAAATTAAGTTCTTTTGTGTTATTGGCAATAAATAGTCAATAAAAGCGGTTTTGTTGATACAACATGCATTTTTTTTTTCAGCGTATGGTCTCTGCCTCATCCTTCTGGGAAATAGGAGAGAGAGTTTATAAATAAATTAAACACGGAAAATTATAAATAAAGTAGTTAGGTAAGTCAAGCGTTAGTTTGAATGTACTGGGACAATATATTCAACTATACATGGAATTAAGTAACAAAAGAATATATCTCAAAGAAATTGAATTTTTGATATTAATCTTTCTTAAAGAGAAATTCTAGAAGGTAACTAAGTGTTAAGCATAGGCGTAGTTTTAAACGGAAATTCGTGAATCACGTCATGCGGCCAGTCGTCGAATAAAGCGAAATATCTTAAGATCAGCTCAGTTAATGGGTAGAAGTTAAATAAAAGTTGTGTTATTTTATTATTTCTATGATATTCATACTTTCCATATAGTAAGATGTTAATAAGCAATAAGAAAAAAATACATAATAAACTTCAATTTAAGCAGATTGCAGTAACGTAGTATTTGTATTTTTTGCCATGTTTTGAAAATCATATTAACACTACAATATACTTAAATAAATTTTATAAATTGCAAACACAATTTTTATCACTACTCGCCGTTATGAATAAATTTTTGGTGTGCCTGTATATAAGATTGGTTTTCGAACACACCAAAAAAGCATAACTTCTAAAATATATGTAACTATATATATAATATTATTTTCCAGAGGAAATATTATTTAATTTTAAAGTTAGAAAAAAATTATGTGCTCTGCTAATGTAGTGTATAGCTGGCAACATTTAGAACTCCTAGTTTTCAGCTTGGGCTTCAAAATAACTTCGAATGCTTGAAAAAGTCGCCAATAACACCCTTGAAATGCCAACATGAAATAAATAAAAAAATTGCAGCCTTCAGCTGACGTGTCCGATTACAAAGGCATCAATAAACAATTTTCTAAAGCCGTGCGACACGATATGCACTTCAATAGAAGTTGTGGAGAGAATCGAGAGAAATGAAGTCTCCAGTGTTTGCAAACAACCTGTCTATTGGAAAAAGCTGAAGACCGACAAGGGTGAAACCATCTCGTCAAAATCAGAAAGTGGGTATTTCGACGATCACGAACTGGAGGTGGATTGGCGACTCGGCAAGGATAACAGACCGGCTTTGATTGCAGGTTGACTCAGATCGTATGCCGTGGTAATTTAGACGAAATTTTACGTCCAGCATTGGACTAATGAACGAACTAGTGCAACAGAATAGTTCACAGCGAAAACGAAGTTAAAGCGATGAATCGCTTTTTGCACCGTCACAATACGCCAATGTAAGTCCGTGGATGATGGGCATCGTTGAAAACGTTATAAAAGTGAAAGCTCATCTGCCTGTCGATGTTTATCAAATGAAACCAGTCGCTACATTAAGTGCATTTCAGCTATTGATCCGAAATATTATATACATGCATAGATTGATTTTTCTTTTATTTTTTCGTTCTAAAACATGCGGGCGCAGTGAAATCGTAATAGTACAAAAAACGTGACTTCGTTCATTTAGTGAAAGTAGGATTTTCTGCATCAACTAGTAATTACCATATCTTTCTTTTGGTTTAGTATGTTTTCAGTGAGAAATGTACTTAATATATCGATGAAGTCCGTTCTCTTTAACACGTTTTTATTAGTTTCACCTGTATGTTTGTTTGTTCGTAATCGACTTGTTCGAACTCGATTTTGACTCACTTTAAGCGGTCAGTACTCATTTAAACTTTGTAGATCTACCAAGGACAGATGGCAATACAGTAATTTCATATTTTGAAAAATAAATCGTTTAAAAAATTTTCTTCTAAAATTTTATAAAAGTTTTTTGTTCAGGTTTTGCAATTGTTCCCCGACACTTGTAGTTATTTTCGTTAAACTGAACGAGATGATCTCACTAATTGCAATTGTATCTAGGTTTATTATGTTGACGTCCCGTATTTCAATTTATTTGATGAGAATTCGTTTTGAGTGTCGCTGTCGAATTTGTTGATCGCGTCACTAATACGAGGCCAGCGATGTAGAAGCCTATCTATTAGAAATATCGAATATATAAATATTCGATATTTGGGGGTCCGATTCCCGGCTATCATATTTAGATGTGAACACTTCATCGCTTTACCTGAATTCGAAGGCCCGAATTGTATCCCTTGGGCGGTTATTTTTAATTTCTCATATCATTCGTATTTTATAACTTCGCCAAAATATAAAAAAAGGGGTTAAACTGAAAAACAGTTATCATATAGGATATGTACAAATGCAAGAAACAAATTTGCTATTCACACGAGGACATCAACGTTATCCGCATTCAATTTGAGACGCGTGATGTGCACTCACTATTTGGGCTACAGACCCAAGCGAAATTATCGATGGAAAACTTGCAGGTCCTATTTATTGTTTGTTTTGCTATTTAACCAAGGGCTTCATGATGACGTTGATAGGAATCCATCTCTATTTTATGGGGGGTAGTTTTTTGAGTCGGTTTAAATCACAGGTTATTAAAAACATATATATTACTTTTTCAAATATAACATTACAAAGTAATGAAAATGTTCGGATGTAATTACTTCAAACTCATTCGTATGGTAAGTCACTCACCTAGTATGAGGTGTAACTTGGCGTCGGTCTGGAAGGCGTAGTGAAGCGTCACCAGAAAGGGACACTCCCGCACCGCTTCCAACACCTAAGGAGGAAAACGAAAACATAAACAATAATCGTTTGATAAATAAATTATTAGGAATTATTAAAAAAAAATGTTAATAATAATTAAATATTTCACGTCCATAAATCGGCTGCCCGATCACAGTCTAGCCTAAATAATATGGGGTTGAAGCTGGAAAAAGTAGTCTGCCATGTAATAGTACTGAATTCGAGTCGTAGTCAGCTCCACGTTTAGAGAGGACAAAAACATTAACAATACTTGAACCAGGTGTATGGTCATCTATCGTAAATGTCTCAAGTTCGTTATTGTGTTTTCAAGCCGCATTGCACCTAAGTGCGCGATGGCCTAATATTCTTTTGGTTCAGCATTCAAAAATACCAGTAGATGTTTATATTACTGGCGTATATTGGGGCTAGCAAACGTGAAGACCATGCTGTATAAGAGACCCATGCTCTACATAGGGAATTTTTCGTGCTGTCTTGCAACAGCTGGTAATTACAATAAAATTTAATCTAAGACTGAAGCGATAGGCTCAGACATAGATAAAAAAACGGAATAACTTACCTAAGCCATCAAATATTTATGTTTGTTTTTTTCGATCATATATGTTATAGTATTTGATATAAAATTAGTGTTATGTAACGCATGGCTCAACGGCGTCCTTTTTGTCTAATTGAAAATTTAAACTACTCAATATACTGATTATTGTTTATAGTCATTTATTTGATGCAGAATTTGAATTTAATTTAACTAAATTCATTTTAATGTACTTTATCAAATTGGACAAGATACATTCTCAGTAACACCGATGAATATAGAGGAGGCGATGGATACAAAAAATTCACGCACGCAGTATTGTTAAGAAGCGATTGAAGCCAGTCAACCGATTGTCATTACGCTGTCATTTTGGCCACACTCACGTTGACGTGTTAAATATTTTTAGTCTCTCAAGGAACTCAATTTCAGAAAGCGGTGAAATCTGTACAATATTTTATTATAATAGCAGTATTCGATTTATAAGTGGGGTAAAATTTATAATTGGGTATGCGCTGTCCGTCTATTTTTTACATCCATAGGTGGCGCTATATTTGCTACTGTAACATTCCATCAACATACATTGCAACTTTAACACAACTCCCTTAATTGGGACTCCCATGTTTCTGTTTGGCTGTGTCTATATCAGCCGGCAAAAGAGGAAAATATCTGTACGAAAATCCTTTTTAAGGATTCTAGCGACTCGCCCGAATACTAGGAAAAAGTGTTCGTTGTTCACTAGGAGTGAACAACTATATGAAAGCGTTGATCGAATTTATTTATGTTTATGGATTCTACACATATATTTATTGTATACATCTATGTGGAATAGGAACGCGGCAACAGCGGAAGCCATTTACTTGGAGACGTCGACCGCAATGAATATCAAAATAGTGCCTCAGTATTCCTAGATTTTTCTAGATTTCGAGATATTCCATCGACGACTCGTCTAGTGTAAGTAGACGTCGATAAAGCTCCTTTTATATATCTCTCTTTTCTTAATCCAACAACCAATTTGTAATACTTTTTTACAATATTTGCGTTTTCCCTTATTTAAGGCTTCATGCGTAAAAAAATATTATCGCCGCCGATAAAACTGCAGCCTGGCGTATATCGTGCGTATGTGCGGTCGGGCCCGTAGTCTAAACCACACTAAAGTTTCCATTCGTACAGTAACAATGAGAACCAATTTCCAGAGACAATGAAAACGGGCAGCCTGTATTTAACCTCTGACTGCAATCGAATAGATAAGCAAACGGACACGTGAGAATCCGCCTTAACGGAATAATTAGGAGAAGGATATCATACGTATAATAGCAGGTTTCGTCCACATCTCCCCCGCGTGGTCAAAGAGTGGATTGTTTAATGTTTGATATCGACCGATGGCGTTGTCAATCATGATATCGATTCTGATCCTCGTC
The DNA here is from genome assembly GCA_005406025.1 of Eumeta japonica. NCBI lineage: Eukaryota > Metazoa > Arthropoda > Insecta > Lepidoptera > Psychidae > Eumeta > Eumeta japonica. The sequence continues at coordinate 78,656 of BGZK01002076.1, forward strand.
TCGCTCTTGTTTCCGTATCCGGTTTCGATATAGACACCGGTCCTGCATTTGCTACGTTCGTGCGAGCGAAACCGCGAGCAAAAGCTAGTAATTTTATATGTTATAACCGAACTCTTATTCTGATATATAAGCTATAATATTGTGAAGTTTCATCAAAGTTCGTCCCTTAGCTTTTGCGTGAAAGCGTAGTAAATGACTGTCCGTGCATACCTCCTCATAAAGTTTCTCGTTTATTTAGTATTACTAATAAATCTACCTGTCTCTCCGTCCTCGTGTGCTCGGCCGTCTTCAATTTCTGGACGATGGAAGCCTTCTTCACCACTTTCATGGCGTAAAGTTTCCCTTCGTCGACGCCACATCTTTTTCTTACGAGGAACACTTTTCCGTAGGCTGAAACAATAGATATGTTTTGATTGAATTCATGAAATTCAACCCGTTGTTTATACTAACTACGGTCCGTATAGGAATGCGAACAATAGATAAACAGTTCTAAATAGTGCCCGCAGAACGCCAGAACTCGTAGTAAATTCCTTTAATCGGGGTACAAATTTAAATTACTTATGTCTAGAAAAATAAATTAGGACGTCTTCTAATTTCCGAAAAAGTTATGATAAAGTTTCTCAGTATTGTAACGTATTATTTCGCTCTGTTTCTTGAATTGTTTTAGAGTACTAGTCGAGTCAGTATTTACCGACAGTTATAAGGATGCGCTTGCAGATTTGTTTCCCCATAATACAGTAAATTGTATGTTTTAAAATGTAAAAAAATAACAGGTTCAAATCAAGACCCCGGAGTCAAGTCACAATGATATCACAATTTGTACGATTTTTGAATGTAACATTAACCTAAATTCCATTTCATTATGCTACAAGACATTCGCAAGGCGAACTGCTTACATACATTTTCTATATCCATATACGTATAAATCTTACTTTTATACGTTTTGTATCCTCATGAATCGAGTTAAAAAATTATATACTAAACACGTCATCTAATCGCGTACTAGGATTCAGACGCACGCATGAATTTGCATAGCGACAGCGGCGCTAAAAGCGGTCTCCGCGCAGGTTGGACACGGTCACAAAAGCCGCCGTCTGAGAACATGCAAAGGACTGACGCGGACGCGCCGGCCTCGCGGTGCGCCCGCAGCTGTTGACCTGTCTGGCGTGTCCCCGTTTGGGAAAAAAAAAAAGGTGCCCAGGTGGTGATCCAGTTTCCTTCTTTGCACATTTTTTTTTTTGCAGTGCCATCGTTCAAAATCTGTTGACGCTTAATGAAGCGTGTATGTACTCATACATATATATATATATACATACATACATATAATATATACATGTTAGAATGGTCACTATATATACTGTGACCATTCACCTGCGTTATGGGATGGGGAATGTCAATAAAAGAAAAAGCGTGAAAAACATATGGAATTGAAGAAATAAATGGCCCAAAACAAACTCAAAATACGACACAGACGCGTTAGAGTTTTTAACTGACGTGCGGACAAAAAGAGAATCTTTTTCGATACAAAGATATGCATATTCTATATGAAGCAAAGAAAATTAACGCGTAAATGATTAACGGATAATTAATTAACAGCATAATTTACGTCTACAACATCATACTGATCTAAACTAACTGTCTTCATGCCATAGGAATATCACGGCGGACCGGTTGACCGACAGACGCAAGGCGCAATCCGCCATCTCTAAAGACGTCGCATGTAAAAGTCTTTGAAGATAAAAAATAAAAAAAAAAGGCAATTTAGACGGGAAGTAGTCCGCGATAAATTATACTCACGGCTGTACTACAGTAGGAGAGTTTCGATCCGATTTTAGACGACAATCGATTTCCGACAACACACGGACCTCGAGCCCCGAATCGACATTGGTATAAAGATCGGCACGGAGATCTAGGCACAGACCGAAATATAGGAATCGGCTCTATATTACCAAAGGATTAAACCGAAACACGGGTGCGGGTCAATGTTTTTTATCTGTTGAAAAATCTGGCTCGATAGCGTCGCTATACGAAGCCTATTTTATATACGGCATAAGCGCGGCGTGGGAGTCGGCACTTCCTCGGTGGACACAATAGGCGTTGCGGGTAAACAAAGCGAGCAGCTGGGCACGACAAGTTCTAGTAACCCGATACGTACATCCGCATTACGACCCAAGTGCACTGTATAGGTAACGTATAGGCGAGAGTGGTTAGCTACTCGAACGTCAGTGTGCGTTTTAAGTTGCCGTCGCAGTTATTACTTAGGTGCGCACGATCATGACCCTGTACACGAAGATGTCGCTAAGCGGCCGTGTATACGGTGAGTGCCTTGAAGTTGATAAATTTATGTACAACTTGATGCTTGAGAATTGACAGATTTGGATGCGTTTTAAGTGCGCGACTCGTTTTCGCGGTAATTTCAAAAGGTTGCCAAACTAGTGGCACACCGCTTCGTTTGTCAAATTGTCATTCAGGACATCGCATCGGTGCGTTATAAAAATTGTATACGTAAACATTTTATTGTAAATTTTATATTACGCAATGTAACATCATCGAACACGTCTCGCTCGTTCAGTCTTTATGCCAGAAATCTTTATTCTTTCTCATAGAACTGAGACTCGTTAGGTTGACTGTAGTACATTTGGGATTTAAGGACATCATG